>MJUU01007519.1:230141-272872 GCA_002080025.1 Modiolus philippinarum | reverse complement strand
AATACACAAACACATCCTATAGTTAATTACTCCCTTTTTAAAGCTGAGCAAATAAGAACAATGTTAACATGTATCACATTTTAAAAAATAGTAATAATGTCGAATATACACAAAATAATTAGAAATACTGTTGAAATGTCATTCAAAACCGACTGTCCGCGCTAAAGGTCAATTATAAAATAATGTCCAAATCGGTACAACACTGTTTAAATACAAGATTAAAATATTTGCAAAACACAACTTTAGGTCAAAAATTTAACGCGAAGACATGATGTATTTTTGAAACAAATATGTCAATAGTTACGTGAAACAATTGTCAAATCGATTATGAGACACAATTCACAAATGTGTAAAAGAGTAAAAGGTAGGTGCTAAAAAACATCAATTTTAACGCTTACAATTTTACCAAGTCTGTAACAGGGCGTCCTGGGTTTTGTTTGAACCTATAAGCGTGTATTGATGCATAGTTAAGTATATTATTGCATGCGTTGTGTTTCTGTAGTATTGAGTGTCGAGAAGAACTGGTGAATTCAATAAAATTTCATTCAGAGCAGTCCATTGTGTATTTTGAAGAGCAGGGTTACGTGAAAAAAAACGCCGTTTTTACGTCACCTGGACCACAATTTAACTCGACGACAGGCATTTTCTGACAGTTGAGGTATTCATAAATAATATTCAGCAATACAATTCCATGAGGCTTTTTGTTAATTTTAAATCCTGAAATAAGCAACTTTTTTAATATCCGCCGCTATACTACTTACCCAGAAAATATGCACTTTTAGTAACAGGAAACATCTACAATGGCTGAAAATAACAATTACAATCTGACAGGGAACTACACGGGAAAAACACAGATTAAAAAGAAGACAAACGTAAACAAATGAAAGGAACTCGGAACAGCCGGACTTGGCAACGGCACTGGAAAGTCCGCGGAAGGGTTAAACAAGTTTAAGGGTACCCAAAACCTCCCATTTATCTGTCCCGTTTCCCTATAGTAATACTATTAGTATGATAAACATACGAATAAAACCCAATACACTAATTCCCTGACAACAATCTTGAAAGAAAATGACAATAAGATTTTATTGTGAAAGATGGTTCGCTCCGAATTTGGCGGCTAGCTCAAGAAGCCTAGTGTTGGTAAAGCATTGTGTTACAGAAAATGTACAAAATGACTAAACTCGTTATATGTATCGTAGCAAGCTCAAGTACTCTACTTATTTAAATGATGTGTCTGCTGTTGGCGAGGATGCTGTCGAAATGAGTGCACATAACCCGTCAAGTACCATTGCGTTATATATATTCCTCAAGGGGTCAAAATAGGGCCTATGGAGCATATTACCTTCTGACTTAGAATATTTAGAGCCAGTGGATGTTTTCTTAGGAAGATTCTGTAATATAAAAAAGTAAAAATATCAATATACATGTAGTATATAATCTAGATATTAAAATATGTTAAAATTTTATAGGATCGCAATATTTATCCCGCGACGGGATTTTTATGGGCTGTGATTAGTTTAAAGACTGGCAAAATAAATTGATCCTTCAGTCCCGTAAGTGATTTTTTATGGAATTGTAATATTCATCATACTTAAGGTTGTTTGATTAACTATAGAAATTGATCCCGCCATTCCTTAATTGGATTTTTTACATGGTGGCATTATTATTCGTGCAATAGGACTTTCATAGGCTGGCAAAATTGATCCCGTACAAAATTTTAGTATGATGGCAATCCCTGTAAATCGATTTCTATATAATGTTTTATCGATCTTGCATTATGATTTTCATAGGCTGATAATATTATTTGTACTAGGATTCTTATAGACTGACAAAGCTGGTCCCATCGTTCCTAAGTGGATATTTACAGGATGGCATTATAGATTTTGTTGTAAGATTTTTGTCATAGACTAGCAATATTGATCCTGCCATTATATTATATACTGAACATCAGAAGAAACGCACCAGATTTTGATGATGCTCAGCTACTGTAATATTCAGGATGCTTTTGAATTTTAAGATACAAAGAAATACACGTTGGTGGTGCGTTTCTTTTGATGTTCAGTATATTTTGTCTTAATTATTAATTAGTTATTATTTATGTTTAGTTGTAGAGCGCCATTACATCATATCTTTGTGAATATATTTAAGGATGTACTCTGGTGAGTATGCAAACTTTTAAAGTATGAAACTTTTTCTCAGACCTTGATTTTTGCAATGTTCTTACCCTATGAATTCAATATATGAAGAAAAATTCATAGGTTGCTGTATCATGGATTTGAGTTTCCTGTCAAACTTTTGATAACTTATATCTACAAAGTAGATCAAACAGTTGTTTTAATATATTTTTTTTTACACAATTTAATTATTTCTCAATATCAATCAAATTATAACAGTTACATTTGTATCCACTCAAAAACTGAATTTCTTGTTTTTACTTAAAATAAGATAAATAATCACTTGTTTTAAGTAATTTTCTAGTAAAAAAAAGTTTGTCAGCACAGTGATCTAATCAAGTAATTTTCAATAAAACTAAAGTAATAATAAGTAATTAGATATTACTTATTTTGCTGACTAAATTGATTACTTACTTAGTAATAGTATTACTTAAATATTTTACTAAGTAATTCAGTTTGCTTGCATTTTATTACTTACTTGATTGGATTGTTTGGTGATCCTTTTTACTTAGTAATACAATTACTTACTTACATTACTTACTTGATTGTATTACTAAGTATTACTTAGTAGTCTTTTTTCTTAGGATCATACATTACTTACTTATCACAGAAAAAATACACAGAGGAAGAAGTGATAAAAATGTTAGAGTTTTTGATCGACAATATATTTGTCCAGTTTGGCGGACTTGTTTTTCAACAGACTTTTGGAATTCCAATTGGCACAAAATGTGCACCTCTTTTAGCCGATCTGTTTCTCCATTCTTATGAGCCTGAATTCGAAAAGCTTCTTCAAAATAAAGACAAAAAACTGGCCCAGTCCTTTAATTTCAGCTTCCGTTATTTAGATGATATTTTATCATTAATCAACCCTCGCTTTGGTGATTTTCTTCATCATATTTATCCAAAAGAGTGGGTGGGTGTCTTATACGAAGCAGGAGATGCTTACTCTACCGGTACACCTGATCTCACCCATGGTTTTTTATTGGGTCCGTGTTGTTCATCTTTATATGTGTCTTCATTTTTCTTTTTTGTCCCGTACTCAAGTGGTGTCCTTGTTTCTTAGTGTGTCTGATTTTGCCATTGTCCATGGATTGTTCGTTCTTTTGATTGAAGGTTCGGTTCTCACTTACTTTAGGCTTACTTTCTAAATTACTTACTTGAGTGATTTTCTTGGTAATTTGAATACTTGTTATTTTTTACTTGTTTGGATCCCACATTGATGGCAACTAGCAAGGCACATCTACCATTTTCATGCCAACCTTTCAAACATGCTTACATCATCATGCAAGCCTTATTTTACTGTTTTGTAACATTAATAAATGCGAACATGCAATTTTTATGACGTAGAGCACACGTCCTCTTTCAAAAATAATTTAGTAAAAAAAACAATGGATTATGACAAAATCGAATTGGGTTTAATATAAAACGTCCATTTACACATGCAACTAAGTATGCAAATCGTCTCATGTTGTAGTTAGTCAAAACTGTTCAGACACAGAGAAGTGCTTCAATTTATATCAAAACGCGGCACATAAAGAGTATCTAGAGGGTATCTGAATTTATAGATCTGTGGTATCCTGAAAAATGCAAAACAACCTTCTATGTATTTACACATTAAAATTTTCTTACTAAAAGTACATAAGATGCAGTGTTTTACTAGTATGTGGGCACTGACACAACTTTCTGAAAAGAGTGAGAGAGATATGCATGCATGTATACCGTGTGACAGAAGTTCTTATGATTAGATGCAATTCCCAGTGCTGTTTGTTCTTAGGGTTCTTGAAGAATAAAGGATTTAAGATGTTAAATTTATTTATTTTATTCTAATTACAGGAGCGTGGAATTTTTGAAAACTTCTTTCTTTTAGGCCTTCAAAGATAAAAAAGAAAATGACCTTTCCGTAGAATTTGAATTTAATAAAATCAAAATTAGTTGAATAAACAATAATTTGATACTTTTTTGGAAAAGATGCTAAAATTATATCACTAGAGTTGAAAGAACACATGATAAATATTTTATCGTGTTTGAGGAAAACTCTCCTATTTATACAATACTTAATTTGAAAGAAATCAGGAAAAAAATCATCTAAATGCAGAATCATGGGACCAAATATATCGGTCAGGAGAAGGTTGCATATTACTGTTATATTGCACCTTTCTGTATATAGCAATTTACTGACAATAACATAGATATCTGACAGTGGTCTGAAAACTGACCATTAAATGGTTGAACTTGAAAAAAAAATAAGGTACTTTACACAATAATGATTCTGAATCTATAAAATAGTCAATTACACAATCTATATAGAGGATAATCTGTTCTTCTTCATTCAAAAAGGTATATATGAAAGAAATAATACTGTGTCATTATTTTTATTAATTGTATATACATGCCATACTGAAAAAGATAAACATATACTTGCATTTTTTCATCAATCTATAAAGCTGCATGCATGTGTAGTAAGTGTATAAATAAAATCGCGAGAACGAAAGGAAATGACTAACACTTGTTGTAGGTTAAAGATAAAAGTCAGCTGGAAATCTAACTCTGTACACAGGATAATGAATTCCAGATGTTTACCACATTGAAGATTAGGCAATTAATAATATTTAACGATACAGATTAATGCAAGTGTTACAAGACAAAGGCATGGTAGAGAGAATACTTGTTTACTGTTACATTATTCTTCATTTTATTTATCTAGATTATTGGAAAAAAAACAGAATTGATGACGTATAAAATTATTGATCGAAGACAATTATAAATTTATTCTCATTCTTTAGATTAATATACATTTGTTTTATTTGAAATGTTAATGCCCCAATAATGTAGACAATCTCAGGATAAGGAATAATAATGATAGAGTTTGGCACATTTTGAAAATATTCTTTCGGTCAGCGGAGGCTGTTTCATGGATGAAAAATATAATTAAATTTTCTCACCTATAGTATTCAGTACCGTATCGATCTTTTGGTTTTTTCAACAGAATATTATGTGATATAGATCGTGTTATGTGCAGAAAAAAGATATTTAGATTGATTATATGTCTCAAACACTCCAATCTTTCCACCAGGATTGCATCAGGGATGTTGAGAAATGTTTACACTGATTGGATAAGATGGGGCTTTCAAAATGTACCTGACAAATCAATCATCGACTTATCAGACATTCTGGCAAGTGACAAAATTTAGTTAAAAATAAACGCCATGCCTTTCTCCTGTCAAAATAAACAAAAGCATCTGTACCTAGCTGTAAAGAGACGTCCTTTTTTAGCTTACCTGGCCAAAGGCCATGTGAGCTTTTGCCATCACTTGGCGTCCATCGTCGTCCGTAAACTTTTCAAATTTTGACTATCTCCTCTGAAACCACTGGACCAATTTTAACCAAACTTTCAGGAATGATGTATGGTAGGTCCTTCACAAAGATTGTCGAAATTTTTCCGATCCGCTAAAAAACATGGCCGCCAGCGCCGAACGTAGTTTAACATGGGACCCTATGGGAAAATGCACATTTTGGCTATCTCTTCTGAAACAACTGAACAAAACTGATCCAAACTTTACAGGAATGTGTATTTAAGGTCCTTTACTTAGATTGCCGAAATGTTTCCGATCCGCCAATACATGGCCGCCAGCGCAGATCGTAGTTTAACATGGGACCCTATGGGAGAAGCATATATTTGCTATCTCCTCTAAAGATACTGAAGCGAATTGAACCAAACTTTACAGGAATGATGTTTGGAAGGTCCTTTACTTAGAATGCCGAAATTTTCCGATCTGCTAAAAAACATGGCCGCCAGCGCAGAACATAGTTAAACATTGGACCCTATGGGAAAAGCATATATTTGCTATCTCCTCTGAAGCTACTGAAAGAAATTGAACCAAGTTTAGACCTTTTCAATACTGCAGATATGCACTAGATTGTTTTGAACCGACTGAACACGAGACAAGACCTGGTCCAGTTTTTGTATAAATTAGTCAAAGACAAGACCAAAGTTTTTCCCCCATCTTATTTTTTATTATCTNAACTTTTGTTTAATAGAGAAAAAAATTGTTCAGCACATGGATAATCATTGAAGAACCAATGGAAATGGAATCAAAATTCTGATTTTTATTACATAATTCCTAACACTCATTCCTCGTCCACAACTAGTATTCCTGGAATTAACAAATTACTATTAGTATGAAGAAAAGGTACAAAATTAAGCCTAAAAAAATAAGACAAAAAAAAAACAATCAAGGAAATTATGCATCACAGAAAGAATGGAGTTCGAAAGGGTTGAGAAGGAAAATGACACTCATAATGTCTGACAATTCTTTTGACATGTTTGAATCTTTTGAAGAAAACGGGACTGGTAGAAATAAATAACTAAATACCGAAGTTACAGAGAATTTGCTTTCTGCATAAACGACAAAACTTCTGATTGAAAAATATTTAATTGTAGAAAGTATACACCTCCTTGCTGTCATCATTTTGTCATTGTTTGGTGTAATTTTGAACGTTTATCAACAATTTGTGCACATGTGGAATGGCAGCAAAACCTCCAGCCACAACAAGACCCCCAAGCACAACTGGACTAAATTTTTAAACCTAATTTTTTTCCAGATCCTTTTCTTTTGGCTCCATGATCTTTGTAATCTTCATTCAGTGCATCTGCCAACAGAGAAACACCTAGCACTGTCCTTGACTTTTTGAAGTGTAAAATCAAATTACAGGTGCTGATGTCTGCATGTAGCATTGTATGATACGTTATCACCAGTTCCACATAGAAGTTGGAATAATATAACTTATTATGTAAGCTGTGCAGGCATTGCATTTCAAAGTTGTATCACTGTCATTTTGACATAACTGCACGTAAAAGAAGCCTTGTAGCAAGCTCTTTTTGAGTGGTCCGTAGGTAATCGGCTACAAGGCTAAATTCCCACCCCTTTCGATTTCACCTTACCTTTCCAGTAGCAGTCAGAATTTCCCGTCCCTTGACCCTTTCCATACACCTAAGTGATTATTTATTAACAAACTTGTTCTCGTCTTGATGTAGCTGAAATATTGCTCAGGAGACGTTAAACAATATTCAATCAATCAATCAATCAATCAATCAATGAAAATTTAATATGTCTCTTCTATAGTACTTCAATGTCTGTCTTTCATATTTCCCTCCATGTTAAATGCTTTTGACCGTGGTTGGTTGGGGTTAGGTTTGACAAGATTATCCGGTTGCGATTTCTTCCCTTTACAAACGTTTCCCATGTTAGAAGCTGTTATCAAGACAGTCCAGTCCAGTTTTCTTTAAATTTTTGACATTCTGTTTTCAAATAACACAAATAAGAAAATAGAGAATTCGCCATAATCCCAAAGACCATTCAAAGAATTTAGTTGATGTAATCTGCACTGAACGTGATCACAGACTTGACAACATAATACTAACCAGATAATATGTTGAAAAACACTTAGCATATATACAGATAAAACAGCAGTACACGCATTTTAAAGTAAAAATTTCGAGACCTATGCAAATAGATATATCATTGTGACAAGATGATTATTTATTTCTACCCCTTGGTTAGAAAGTTTATTCAAAGAACCGTACATGGAAATAAAAAATGGCACATGATACACTAAATAATGTAAATAAGGCGTTACATTTGCCTTTAAATAACCTTTTCTGTGATGGCCTATTGAGAAAAAATAAATCAATTCAAGCTTTGACATTACAAAAAATCTTATCAACTGGGAAAAATCTAGTCTTCACTCAATATAAATGAAAACAAGGAGAAAAAGTCTTGCCATAACTTAACAACTGTTTCTTAGCGTCATTATTTTAAATATTGCTTTCTAACAATTTTTATTGAAAACATTCCAATAATTTTATCTTTGGAGCCAGATAAGTTGGTCCATTCTATCTAACTAGAACATAGATAAGTTGCTGAAAGTTCTGCCTTAATTGCTGCTTTGAAGTCTCCGGCTAGACTCGGGTTGCATTGCACTTTGACTAGAAGTACTGAGCGGTAAATCGGTACTCACCCCGCAGTCCATTAGATAATTTGCTGCAAGTACTGCCTCAATTGCTGCTTTGAAGTCTTTCGGATTAGACTCTGGTATTGACGATCCCAGAGAATTGCACTCTGACTCAAATTAATGAGCGGTAAAATGGTAGACACCCCGGAGGCCAATAGATTACTTGCCTTGCTGCACGTCCTTTTTAGTCCTTCCGATTAGAGTCTGATATTGATGATCCAAGGGCTTTGCACTTTGACTCGAAGTACTGAGCACTAAATCGGTAAACACCCCTTGGGCCAATAGATAACTTGTTGCAAGTCCTTCCTCAATTGCTGCTTTAAAATCTTTCCGACCCGACTCTTGTATTGATGATCCAAGTGCTTTGCACTTTGAGTCTAAGTACTGAGCAATAAATTGGTTGACATCCCGGAAGCCAATAGAAAGTATAATATATAAAAATATTCATTTTGAATGGCAAATCATATGCCCTGCATATTTCCACTGTGTGTAGCTCAAAACTGTAGAAGATACTTTCAAAGTATTAATTTTCGCGGTGTACTAATTTATATTGATACCTGCTAATATGTCAATCTTTCATAAACCGTTTACGTTTACAGTCCCAAACAAAATATAATCATACCGGGGCAGGCTGTAATGACTAGGTCCAACAAACTGAAAATTTAAGAATGCATGTATTTCTTAAAAAAAAAATAGCATTTCGCCCCCAACAGCTACATCGTGGGTGCAAACGACCTACCAAATATAAAAGTTGCAGCTCGAAACTGTGGAAGGAAATATTTGGACGTTAAAGTGTCTACGCATAACTGGTAATCAACAGTTGCTGGTAGTATAATTAATTGATGATTGTAGGAGCTTTGGACGGGGATATATTGCCCTGTTCTGAAACTCTGATGCTTCCATTAGGTATAAAATTTATCTTCCTGAGGGTACCTTAGATTGTACCTTAGGCTTGTCGTTTTGGTATTTGTAGACCTACTTTTGTTTTCAATCTTCAAATGAATTAATTTTAGACAGCTTAATTGGTTAATAAGTATCTTGTCATTAATTTGTCATGAATCATTGTTAATATAAATATTTGCCTCTTATTACTTGTAACAGATTATTATGTCTCAAGTAAAATCTCCAGATACTTTATTTTAGGGAATGGATGAAGGTCTGAGACCATAACACATATGTTAACTCTAATTGCAATATTTTAAATGAGCTGTATGGCCATGTATTTGTATGTACTACTAGTACATGTTCATGAATGAAGTGTGTAGTGCAACTGTAATTTTTTTTAACATGTTTAGTTCTTATTTTTATACTATTAAATATGACAACTTAAATTCATTTGAGCAAATGTGTAATTACCTGTTGGAATGATATTTATGATTTAAGTCTAGAATAGCCCCTCTGATGTTCTTATAATATTTTGATATCCTATATGCCAATTAAGGTGGACACCATCACATAATTGTTTGCTAAATTTCTCTCCAAGTCCGTGTAAATTCCAATAAACATTGTTCCGAAGACTTGCTAATTCCTGTGTCAAGAGTTTATTTGCATATATCATGTGTAGGATAAGCACATCTGTTAATGAATCTAATGTTATTCCTGAACATGAATTGACAAACAGCTATTTTCAATGTTTATCGACTACAAAATATACTTAAAAGAGTAACATATCGTTAAATAATCAGTTCAATGTCTTGCTTCGTTAAATTTACTGGGTTGAAATCGTTTCCTTCAGTATTGATCACTTGAAAACGCGGTGAATGAACTTGGATTAATTGTACCAATGCCATTACATGGTCCGATTTTGATATTTTTCCACCAGAAATCCCATGTTTAAAAATGTTATAAAATTGTTGCACACAGTTTGGCTGTTATTAAAAGTGTTTCAAGATGTTTTTGTTAGACTCGATGGTATGATAGGAAGAACTGAAATTGTAAAACACCGGATATATACCGGGTCTGCAAAACCTATAAAAGTCCTTGCTAGCCGTATAGCCACCGATTCAAGACCAGTAGTTGAAAAAAGGGAAACTTTATTAAAAAAAGACCTTATTGAACCAAGTACCAGCCCTTGGTCGAATCCAATTTGTTTAGCCAAAAAACGTGATGGTACAGTACGTTTTTTTAATATTGATTTTAGAAAACTAAATTCTGCGACTGAACTAGATGCATACCCTTTTCAAAAAATCGAAGCTTTTTTGGATTCTTTAAACGTAATAAAATGGGTATCCTTAGCAGACTTCAATAGTGGTTACTGGCAAGTAATCTGTCATGAAGCTGACAAACCAAAAACAGCATTTAGTACGCACAAAGGACTTTTTCAATTTAAAGCTATGCCAATGGGTTTTAATACGTCGGTACAAACGTTTCAAGGAATGATGGAGATAATTTTAGGGAATTTACAATGGAGACATTGTCTATGTTACATAGATGATATAATAATTTTTTGAAAACATTTGAAGAGGTGTTAGAAAATCATAAACTATTTTTTAGCCCACCTGACCCGAATGCCACCACTTGGCGTCCGTCGTAAACCTTTTTGTTATAATTTTTATTTTTTATGAAAGAGTTATTGCCCTTTGTTTGTCAAATTTTCGTAATTTTGAACATTTTGCCTTGTATTTCGAAAAACGATTTAAAAAAAATGATTTAGATTTAAATGCAACAATGTTCAGTATGCCATTTGTAACAAATTTAATTCATTGTATATATGAACAGTGTCATCATGAATTTGTAAATAAATGTGTATCACATAACTATTTTGTGATAATTACACAAGGCAAATGCAATGATTGGCACATTCAGGAGACCAGTTTTGGTTGCAAGTTGCAAATTGCGGATGAAATATTTGCTATGCTGTCGGCATGTGGAACCATATTCATTGTCATATTTGTGCTAAGAATGTTAAAACTTTTAAGTCTTTCTATGGCTCTTTCAACATGTATTCGCACATTGGCTATTTTCCTGGTTGGCTTGACTTGTTTCGCACTGAGTTTAGATCTACCCTTGGTGAATGCAGGTAAAACAAAAGATGCACTACGATTTGCTACCTTTGGTAGTCCTCGATTTAAAATGTCGGAGATGGTTGTTACTGACACATTAAAACGATGAGCTAGACCTGCAAGTTGTAGGTTTAAATGTAAAAAAAAATGGATAACTGGAAACATAATAAGTAAACACAATAAGTCATCAAACCGTGAAATACAAAACATGTTCTCTTAGCATTCAAAATATATACAAAGTGTTAAAAGTTTTAAATGAAGATACTATTCTGAATAGTATAAAAAATCTTTTCGATACAAATTTTGTAGATATCCAGAAACATTTTCTCATGGATGAATTTGTTGTTCCCAAAAGGTAAAAAAAAACAGCACTAGATATTGCATAAGAAAGTAATAAATAATATCCTACGCAACATCCCAAACTATTCATATATTTATATCAATCAATCATATATTTATATTAATACCTGTCATAAGAAATTTGAAAATTTAAATTCTGCATATGCGCATTTCGACAACTTATGTTGCTTTAGTGCAGATAAAATCTAAACGTTTGGAAGACCATAAACTCAAAGAAGTTTAAGAACTGATAGAGAACAATCAACCAATACGATCTGAATGTGGAGCAAAAATCGGATACGGACAGAGCTCTGCATCAGGGTGATACTCCTTAGTTTTCAACAAAATTCCAAAAAATTAGATATTGTAAGGTTTCAAAAAGAATCGGCTTTCGGGTCAGCACCGAAGTACTGACTACTGGGCTTGAAGACTGAGATTGAATTAAAATTTGGTAAATTACTAGCTGTTATCTTTAGGTGAAACTTTAAGCATTTCTGTATCCTTATAATGTTGTTTGGGTAACGTTTTTTCGTCTCAATTGGTACGCCTGAAAGTGTTTGACTTGTCCAGTTCGTTTTGTTGGACATCGACAAAGTATTTCTTACACACGATAGCAACGGTGTTGGAAGACTTGTAAGAGCACTTTGCCAGTTTAATTGATGTTTGTTGACAATCCCGCACCCATGACCAAGAAAGACATGGATGTAGCGTTGCCCGACAATTAGCAAAGAATTCCGCTTAAACCGGTGCTAGGGGCCGTCTTGAACTTACTATGAGGTATGAGCAAAGCTCATTGTTGAAGGCCTCATGTTGACTTCAAGATGAAGAAGAACAATAAAAGCGTTGTTCCTTTGCTTGTTTTTTACCATGTATTTGTAGAGACTTTGTCTCATGTGCATTTACTCCATTTCCTTTTATTCACCATTGTCAACAGGTACAAACACATTTTTACCAAGATCCTTCAATTTTGACTTGATCCTATTAACAGACAGTAAAGGAAGTGACTTAAAATATAATTATCTTTATAACAATCTATTCTGTTTGTGACTTTGGTAATAATTTTATCTCTAAACAAATATAGAGCACTTTCTCGTTTGCACCATTTTTAAGCTGTTAAGCAGTTTTATACCGTTGCTTTCGGCCTAGATTAAACACTAGCCAGATGTACCTAGCAGACATCACATACGCAACAAAGTAGTTCATGTCCGGCGGTAGCTTGTGAGAAACTAATTGTAAAATTAAATTTATTACCTTTGAAAATGTTCAGACTGAAAGTATATGCAGTTTTACAAAAAACAGCATGAAAATGTAGCTTTATTTGACATTCGTAATTCACGATTCGGTTCATTCATAAAAAAAAATTCCAACGGTGCGCTATAATTTTTACAAGTTTTGTATGAATGGAAGCATGGTAACTTCTACGATCACCTAAAATTGTAATTAGCTGTATGAAACCTTTTTTAATCATGACTTTTGATCGTTTTATTGTTTATATCAACATCTTATCATTTAAAAAGGTTTACTCCATATCCTGTTATTCACCATTAAACATATTCATTTTTCTAGGTCCGTCTTCCAATGTTTACATTTTCTGGACAGGTGTGCCCATGTACCTCCAGCGTTAGAGAGTGGCCTTACTTATTTACATTGTACGGCTCGTCTGCAAACGCCGTTTTTGAAAAGAATTTAAAAGATAATTCTCTGTAGGATAAATTATATGACCTTTTTAATCTTTTGAATTTACAATGAACCATTATGCAAATAACTAAATACCGAAGTCACTGTGAATTTATTTTCTGCATATGCGCATTTCGACAACTTATGTCTCTTCAGTGCAGATAAAATCTAAACGTTTGGAAGACCAAGAACTCAAAGATGTTTAAAAACTGATAGAGAAGAAATACCCAATATGATCTAAATGTAAAGTCAAATTCAGCCAAGGACAGAGCTTTGCATGAGGGAGATACTCCTTAGTTTTCGACAAAATTTATAAAAAATTTAGATATTGTTAGATTTCAAATATAATTGGCTTTCGGGTCAGCACCGAAGTACTGACTACTGGGCTGGTGAATACCCTCGGGGACTAACAGTCCACCAGCAGTGGCATCGGCCCAGTGGTAACAAATAACTAAATACCGAAGTCACTGTGAATTTATTTTCTGCATATGCGCATTTCGACAACTTATGTCTCTTCAGTGTAGATAAAATCTGTATGCAAATGTGTTAAAAAATGAATTATTGGTACAGTTTTAAACTTTACCTCGGAAGGCGTACTAGATAGCGACCGACTTCTCTATGCAAGCGCAATCAAGTGTGTTTTTGGTAATGGCGAACGTCGCTGATTTGCAACAATTGGGGGAAACTGCTCCCTTGCTGACCATTTATCACTTGCAGTGTTTTCCTCTTTTGTTTCAATTCATTTTGCACCAATTCGGAAGCAGGAATGGAATAATTTCTGTCAATGGACGGGTGTAAGAAAACATCAATCATCAGTCCAAACAACACAGAGCCTGAGGTCCGACAGAGGATTGGTACAAATTAATAATAAGAAACAAATGCTTTTGAACTTGATCAGTGTGATTTCGAGACGTTTCCACCGCAACAACATGACTGCACTGTCTGCAGGATAACACAAGATTTTTGTGTTTGGAACTGAACTTCAATTTCGTTGCATTTACGTTGATGAACTAGAAAAAAATTCTTTAAAAATATGCAAACAAAAATCAAGTCATTCAGAATATATACTAATCTTCATAGGGAAAGCAAAATTCCCTTAAGTTGCACATTAAGCCTTTCTGAGACGCATTGACATCGTTTGTGTGGAAGTGCAATATTGTCAATAAACGGGAAATGTGGATGAACCTGGAACATCATAAAAGATGTTAAGTCATTCCGGGAATTAAAGGATCTTGAAAACCACATATTCATTTGAATTGTAATCAAGCAAACAACATATGTGATC
Source organism: Modiolus philippinarum (assembly GCA_002080025.1). Lineage (NCBI taxonomy): Eukaryota > Metazoa > Mollusca > Bivalvia > Mytilida > Modiolidae > Modiolus > Modiolus philippinarum. The sequence goes on along the minus strand of MJUU01007519.1, from coordinate 258,383 downwards.
AAAAGATAAAACCCCATATATATTATGTTGTTCAATGCATTTTTAATTTTTCAACAATATTATTTGTAAAAAAGTCAGATCAGATCCTCTCCTACCCTACCTCACATTTGTTTTTGAAATACATGCCTAGAAGTTCTAACATTGATAAAATGCTTAACAGCTTTCCAGCGTCCAGCGCTTTGATTTACAATAGTTTATCACTGCATCTATAATTATATCAAAACATGCTTGCCAGTAAATTTTAGAAGGTGGGCGATATTTAGGCCCTTTTCTAAAGAATCGTCGAACTTCCTTATCTTTAATGATGTCAAATTGGCAATTTGTCGAATTGAAAACTAGGAACTTCCCGTCAAAATAGAATGAGTAAACATTGATTTGCGACTCTGGATATTGGAAAGCTTGATATATTTAACTCAAACTGTCGATCTTTTTATTTATCAATAGCATTATACAACAACCAAAAAAAGAACAAAGATAGAATATTATAAAACAAGAAAAATAGTCAACATAAAAATTTGTAAAATCCAAAACTGTATATGGTGAAAATAAACCATTAATTAGAACTCAAGTTAGAGTTTGGGAATATGTTTTTGGGAAAAAAATACTATCCTTTGTCCATTTGTTGAGCGCCTTTAGTCCAGACTCTGTCAAAGGGTAATGGATCCCACAACAACGTGCATAGGCCAACCACCCACAAGACTTTAGTCCAGACTCTGTCAAAGGGTTATAGATCCCACAACAACGTGCATGGGCCAACCCAATCTCCGAAACAGAGGTGCATAGCTCTTCCTACGTCAGATTATCACCTCTGCCACACCTTGTCCTCCATATTGGATTTACCACGCCCTTTTCACAGTGACGTCTTATAAATCCTGACGTATTTCACACTGTGACGTCATGAAAATCGGCCATTTTGAGAGGAATCTTTCCTTCCGGTGTGGCAGAGGTGATATCTGACGTAGGAAGAGCTATTCACCTCTGTTTCGGAGATTGAGGCCAACCACCCACAATACTTCGTACAGTTGTTGTTTATATCAGTTTCACTAGCATGTTCTGCAAATATAATTTTATTGTGATCCATTTATTGTTTGGCCACTTTGTAGTTCGTGAGTATTTTAAAGCCCTTGTAGGACTTAGTTGAGGCAGCACAGAAGTCATGGCTGGATGGACACTTTCATTTCCTTCAGCATCACCATTTCCTTTCTCTTCTGTGATTTTGATATCTGGAAACCCTCCTGACCGGTCGTTGTTTTCAACGAGATCGCTACTTTCAACGATATCGATGTTTTCAGCGATGGTAAATCGATGATTTCAACGATAACGAGGCTATTGGTTTCCTTTTCTGTGGTACACAAAGTTCAAGCCACATACACAAAGTGTGAGTAGTCAAATGTATAAAATAATAAATTCTGAGCGTAACAAATATAAATCTACCGTGGAGTTTTCAAACTACAGAGAGTTCAAGATCATGACAGAAAATTGAGGTATTCTTCGAATGTAGTCGTATTTTGTACATAGAAATATAGGGATGGCTTGGAAAAAAAAGAAATTACCAAGATTTCAAATTGAGTTCTTTAAAATGTACAACTATGTGCTTATTCTACATAAATTTCTCTTTCTTTCGGTCGACATCACGATCTTGTGGACCGCTATGGGATATCTGTTTCCCAGATGACAACAGATCTTTCCCTCTAAGCTTAATTGTTGTTTCCTCTACCGGATTTGACAAGTTCAACACGGCGGGTGTCTTATAAGAAGCAGGAGATGCTAACTCTACCGGTGCACCTGATCTCACCCATGGTTTTCATTTTTACCTGCGTCACCAACGGTGACCGCAGGTCTAGGAGCCGCTCGACTCCGTCCGTCCGTCCGTCACGCTTTGGGGGTACCAAGTTTGTGTAATCTGAAATTCCGACACCTTTAACCCGATACTTTGAAACTTTGCACAGTTGTTCTAGACACATTGAAGATGTGCACCTCCCCTTTTGGTGAGATTTGGAAAAAAATTGTTGAATTTATCCATTGTTGAACTTGGTCATTTTTTCATCAAATTTTAACATTACGGTACTGCGTTTGTGTAATCTGAAACTCTGACACCTTATATCTGATGCTTTTGAAACTTTGCACAGTTGTTCTGAACACATTGAAGATGTGCACCTCCCTTTTTGGTGAGATTTGGATGAAAATTGTCGAATTTATCCATTGTTGAACTTGGTCATTTTTTCATCATATTTAAACATTACGGTACTGAGTTTGTGTAATCTGAAACTCTGACACCTTATACCTGATGCTTTTGAAACTTTGCACAGTTGTTCTGAACACATTGAAGATGTGTACGTCCCCTGGTGAGATTTGGATAAAAATTGTCGAATTTATGCATTGTTGAACTTAGTAATTTTTTCATTAAATTCTTTAAATTTTAACATTACAGTACCGAGTTTGTGTAATCTAAAACTCTGACTCCTTATATCTGGTGCTTTTGAAACTTTACACAGTTGTTCTTGACACATTTAAGATGTGCACCTCCCTTTTTGGGCAGATTTGAAAAAAAATGTAGAATTTATGCATTGTTGAACTTAGTCATTTTTCAGCATATTTTAACATTACAGTGCCTGGTTTGTGTAATCTGAAAGATTAACATTTCTGACTAAATACCTTTTGAAGTCTTTACTGTTGTTTGAACACATTGGTGATGTGAACCTCCCTTTTAGGCCAGTTTTGATTTAAAAAAATGTCAAATTTATCTATTATTGAACTTATATCTATTCTATCATATTATATCATCATGGTACTCAATTTTTGTCCAGAGACATTGCATAGTTTTGAACGCATTGACCATGGGCAGCTATTTTTGAATTTTTGCATTGCTTTCATATGTTTTCTCGTAAAGATTAAAAGTATGTGTTTATTTGAATTTCACCTTTGCTGAAGTGATATGGACTATTTTCATTTTATGCTTTGTTCAACTTTGTACATTTAGTTTTGTTTTTTTTTCCTTCTTTTTTGTCAATTACAGTAATGGGGCATCTTTGCTAGCCAAGGATTGCGATCAGCTTCTCTCCTCTTCACCCTTGGCAGATTGAGCCACAATTTGTGAAACATCAGTTTCAAATTATCTCCCTTTGAAGTAAGAGTTTCAGTATGATTTATTGTAATAATAAATGATTATTTATTGCATCTAATAATACAACAATTCACAATATATTTGACTTCAAGGAAATAACCCTTCAAAAGTAAAGAAAGATAATTAAATCATGGAATTTTGCACAATAGAAAAATCACTAAACGCCATATTTTAAGTTTTATTGTTTTGATATATATTCAAAATCTGAATGTAAGTTATTTAATGGTTGCAGTGAAGGTTAACTGCAACCAATCAAAGACGTGGATTTGAGACTACAGAAATCTAGCTTGATCTGCCAAGGGTGAAGATGAGAGGAGCGGATCGTAACCCTTGGCTAGCGAAGATGGTAATAGGGTTGAACTTAATATAATCTCAATTACAAATTGCACTTGAAGATTTTTTGGTAATAAGGTAAATGAATACTTGTTTGAATTGGTAAACCTATACATGATATTCTGTTAGATTGGAAAAAAAAACTTTCTAAGTTGAACATGAGTGACGGTGACGCAGGTCCAGACATGTAATTGGTCTTGTTCTTTTCTGTGCCGTACCCATGTGGTGTCTCTGTTTTTTCTTTTTTTTTTTTTNAAAAAAAATAAATAGAATGCTTAATCCTTTTCCGATGTCGGACAGGGGCACGGGTTTGCCGTGTGTTGGTCGTGTTGTGGATAGTCTAGAAGTTACCAGTTAAAGTCGTACAACTTGGCCAGGCCCTCGTGAATTCGTGCAATCACAAATTCATACTGTACCCCCTGCATAAAAAGGTAACAGACTCTCTCTGTCTTTCCCACCAGTCAGACTTCATCAACCGCGTCGCCGCTAAGTTGCGTCGCTAGTTCAGTCCGCCCACTCCCTTTGAGAACTGAATTGTGAGAGAACTAATGCACTTTTCTAATTTGTACAACTATGTGGTGAAAATAGATAAAATAGGCTATTCGTAGGTAAATTCTTTTCACCTAGGATATAGATCCTCGCTCGTCAAAATCGATTTGAAAATCCTCATTTTCACTGATTCTACACCAGACAATATGGCGACAGCTGGACTATGATGAACCAACAACATTAATTGTCAATAATATTATTATGTTTGTTAAATATTTTCAAATACAAATACCTTTGAAAATGAACAATTTATAACTGTTTTTAATAAAGAAACATTCTAAAAAATTTAATTTTGAATAGAGCAGACTGTTTATGTTTTATGACCCTTTGATTGATTGATGGATGTTTTACGCCAACTTCAGCAATATTTCAGCTATATTGTGGCGAGAACTGTTGCATATACTAAACAATTTTTAATAAATACATGAAATATCTATATAACACCATATAGCTGAACTGGATTTAAATGCACGAATATTCTGTTGAAAGTATGTATGTATGTATGTAGCCTCCTCTGAACCATGATCAGTCAAAAGTGTTTCCAGTATTATGGGAGGGTCTTGTACAGGTGGAATCGTAACTTTCCTTTGATTGCAGCAAGTAGAAAATTTTGAATTCACATTAAGGGATCCTACGTGTAACTTGTGCTAAAACATTTATGCTGAACAGTGATGACAAACGAAATTCATTTTTCAGATGTCGTCTATTGATGGTAAACTTATGGCACCAAAGTAAAGGTCTTTAAGAGAAATCAGTGCTGATGTCCTTCTCTCTGTTTTTTTTTTTTTTGACATATATTTTTACATGTTTTTGGCTTAAATTTTTCCAGATATATGTCCACATAAATTCTGCACGCTCCGTTCCATTTTTAAAGGCGAGAGGGCCCTTAGAATTAGGATGGTTTTGAAGTCATTGTGAAACTGCTTGAAGCTACCGTAACTGACCGAGGGTCCCCCATTTCTTGTGAGAAGAGGACTGATCAAGATCAATAAAATCATTTGCCCATATGTTCTCACGCACGTTCTGTGGAATGTGCGTTTCGATACAAAGTATTTTTAGCTATTATCGGAAGTTCATTACTGTTTGCTAAGGAATAGCTATTTGCATTTACAAATGGAAAGGTTGAAAGTCGTGCAGTTAAATTTACAAGCTGACTTGTTTCAAAGTTTGAATTTTCCTGTATTGAGTTTAAGATATCTGACCCTGTACTGCCTGTGGAAGGAATAAACTGATGTTGGTTTTCTGAAAAGGTGTTATTTCCTTGTGTGCGTCTTTGCTTAAATTCTGTGGTCTAATTATTTCTGACGCTAACCGAGCGTAGTCAATTTCCAATTTCTGTTAATTGTATTTGGCATCCACTTATATAGTACTAGGCTCCAACACATGAATGTTGTCATAAACACTCCTATAAGTTCACTGTTGTTTGTTTAGAATTAATTTGATTCACACATTTTGATCCTGAAGTACCTGGGATATTAGTTTTTCTTTTCTTCTTTGGTGGTGCCATACCTCACTGCAAGTTTCCTGAAAAACAATGACAAAGCAACAATATTGGCATGGTATTGAGCTATACATGCAAATGAGTTCAAACGAGAGCTGCTCACCTTCTGTTTTTTTATCCAGACCTTAAGTTGTCGCTTAACAATATAACCACAACAATAAAATAAACATTCTGCAATTTATGATATAGATACTGTCACTAATACAATGACATCACGAGATCCATCATACATGTCCGTTGTAACAAGTTATCCATAGCTACAATTTAGTACAAATAACAGCCTTGACCTTGCTCTTTGAAGCAAAATCCACCAAACGCTGTAATGCTTTCTTGTAGAATTCATCAAATGGTATTTGAAAAATAAATAGTTTGTCTTCTTTTAAAATTTCTTCTGGAAAAAACAACGACACCTTTTTTGTTTCGTAAGAAAGGAAAGACTTCCTTGTCAAAAGCACCGCAAGTGAAGGGTCGACCCAACAAACAATTTCCTATTGATAATGCATGTAACATAAATGTTGGCCGCTCATCTAAACTTTCTACTACTTGATCAAAGGCTTTTTGTTTTTTATGGGTAGAACTGTAATGCCGAGAGCACCTACCAGAAACTCTGTACATAAACAACGCCCCGAACTTGCAGTTTTGTGATTTATGGAAAATTGAGATCTTAATACGAATATATAAAAATATTTATTTATTTTTTACGAAGTCAAATTTGAAATTTTGAATTTAAGATAGCCTTTTTCACATATTTTATGTAGCCTTCAAAATTGGTCCTTGTGTCCAAAATATTTTGTACCTAATGATTATTAATGAAAACACACTACCTTGCTTTTTTGAAAACCATTTCGCGAATTTGTTGGTATGTGAGAATGTTTCCCGATGTGTGAGTTAATATTAACTCGCACCACTTCTCCGCGTTTTCAAAAAAAAAAAAAGTTTTCTAGAATTGTCGATGTTGATGTTGAATATAATATAAACATCGCAATGTCATTTTCATTTGACAATTCACTGAATTATACATGTAATATTCGTGGTACTCCGGGTAACTATTACACACAATAAATATATAAATATATCAAATGTTGATTTTATTTTTATTAATCCTTATCCACGAACTTAACGGACAACCCTCGTATACATGTCATTGTCAGAATCAATACAGTAATTTTCTATATATATTCATGATCAGCTAATCCTTGTCCACGGACTTTGCGGGCAACCCTCGTATACATGTCATTGCCAAAATTAATCCAGTAAATCTCTATATCTATTCCTAACCAGCTTTCTTAATTTTTTTCTAAAGCAGTAAATTCTTCAAAATTAAAATTACTAATTATTGTAAAAAATGGTGCAAACGAGAAAGAGCAGACAAACATGCTCTAAATTTGTTTAAAAATAAAATTATAACAAAGGTCACAAACATAATAGATTTTTATAAAGATAATAATATCGAGTCGCGTCCTAAGCTGTCTGTAAAAAGAATTAAGGAGAAGTGAAGGAACTTGATCAAAAATTTGTGTTTGCACCTGTTGACAAGACTTCTAACAATATTGCTATTGTCTGAAAGAAATACTACATCGATGTCCAACAAAACGAACTGGACAAGTCAGACACTTTCAAACGTACGAAAAAAGCCTTTACCAAACAACATTATAAGGATACAGAAATGCTTAAAGTTCCACCTAAAGAAAACACCTTGCCTACCATGTACTGGATTCCTAAGCTTTAGAAAAATCCGTTCAAACATCGTTTTATTTCGGCATCTAGTAAGTGTTCTACTACTAATTTATCCATCCATTTAACTAGTTCACTTACTTGTATAAAGGAATTGGTTATTAAATACTGTGAAAAAACTTATCAAAACCCTAGTGTAAACTACTTTTGGAGTGTAAAACATTCGATTGAAGTTTTTAGATAAACTACAATCGATTCAAAGACCAGTCTTATCCAGCGACAGTTATGATTTTCCACACTTTATACTACCCTTCCACGTAAGCTGATTAAATCAAAATTGGGACAACTTATTAGATGGTCTTTTAAATTTTCAGGTCTGCAGTTCATTTGTTCTAACAAAAAGCAAGGATTCTTCTCTAATATTATATACAATAATTATTGTCCCTGGGCATGTGATGAAATGATAAATGCACTCAATTTTTTGCTAGACAACATTTTTCAGGGTTCCCCCAGTTTTTTCCTGATTATGTTCAAGGACTTTTCCAGGTTTTTTAAGGATTTTTCAACATTTTTCAAGATTTTTCAAGGTCAGATTTTGTGAACTTTTGACACCATTTTGGATTTACATGGGATTTCCCGCTGATGTTCCCAGAGTTTGTTGAATTTCATTTTAGATAACATGGGACCCATGGTCTTGTGGAGATCTGAAAGATCTTGCACATCAATAAGGGTATCAATTAGGAGATTGAAAAGTATTGGATAAACATGATACATGTGCTTAAAAATTATGTTCCTTGATATCACTCGTTGGTTATTAAATTTCCTGCCCCTACCCATTCTCCACTTTTCTAGCAGCAGTCGAAAACGTCTTTCTTTTTTTATTTACTTGTAACTTTTGAATTGAAAAATTTGTTCGAGTCATACTATAGCTGAAATATTGCTCACTGGACGTTAACTCTTTTCGATCAATCAATCAATTTCTTTACTTACAACAGTTTTGAAATTATTTACTTTTTTCTGTCCTGATATAGCTGGAATATTGCTCATTGGACTTTAAATTCTAACTAATAAATCAATCAATCCTTGATATCACAGGCTATAATTGTATTGAAAAAGGCAATCTATGATGTATCACTGTGATAGTGGTGTCACATTCTAGAAAATGATTAGTCGTAACTCCTATCTTTTTTCCTGTATAAGATATTTCAAATTTTCTTTCTTTTTGTATTATTGAATAAAATTGATATTACCAGTTGTATCTATAACTCATGTACACTTCACTTTTTTATTGAAATACCATTCTTATTTTTTCTTATACATATATATAATTATGCTTTTTACATCTACTGACAGATATTGATTTTATTATTATAGAACCCGGCACCTGAATCGGTTTTCAGGGGCTTCGGCTACAGAGCTGCCGGGCGCGTCCCCCAGGTGGTGGATAGGGGAATGCCCTGTCTATGCGGGGTAGTCAGGTCATAATACGGAAAGCCTGACCGCGAACCATTGTAGCCAAACTGTGTCGAGAAACGCCACGCTCCATGCAGTATAAAGACCCCTTCTATATTTCTCTAAAGAGAGCAGACGCACTGGGTGTCGTATGGAAGGCTAAATTTCCTGCCCCTACCCATTTCTCCAATTTTCCAGTGGCAGTCAGAAGTTGTTGCCCAGGTTGTCCCTTCCACCTTTATTTCTTTCTTTTGATACTTTCAATTTTTTGAATTGATTAATATCTTCTCGTCCTGATATAGCTGAAATATTGCTCATTGGACGTTAAACTCTAACTAATCAATCAATCAATTATTATAGAATTTACATCTACTGACAGATATTGATTTATATAAATAATAGATTAATCTGAAGCAGAACTTTTATTAAAAAAATAATAAATAAATAAAAAAAATAATACTGGCACATATCAAAGAATCATATTGTAAGAACTCATTAAATAATACTCTCCAAAGTGTGGCAAATCAATGCCCGCATACGAATTCTTTTACACCCACAGAATATAATTGTTTTGTTTTTGATAATGTTCAGGGTAATCCCTTTTTGGGCTCGAAGCCAGAGGTCTTTTTTTGGTATTGCCTGCCCCCGAATCTCTTATCAACCATGAATAGTTCTGTTCGGGAACGTTCTTTCATGTACTCCATCTGTGTGAAATTGGAAACGTTTAATATTCGCGATTGTTGAATCAAAGGACATAATTTCCTTCAAGAATGAACTGAAGCAACACGTGTTTACTTTCACTGGGAAAATGGGTAGGTGCAGGAAATTTAGCCATACCTGTGATTGATCATTAAATTATTAATTAGGGTGTAATGTTCAATGAGCTATATTTCAGCTATATCAGGCCGAGAACAACTTCATCAATTAAAAAAAAAATAAGTAAAAGAAGGTAGAAATGAAGGGACAACCGGGGAAACGACTTTTGACTGCCATTGGAAAAGAGTAGAAATTGGTAATGGCAGGAAGGCCATCCATGCGACCACTAGTGAGTCTACTCTTATTCGGGAAATATAGTAGGGATCTCTGAACTGCATTGGGCGTGGTCTCTCTCCACACAATTGCTACAATGAACTGTCTATCTCACTGCCACTGGCAAAGGGGATAATTGAGTAGGGGCGGGATATTAAGTTTAAGATGCAACCCAAAGCGACTTGTGCTCTTCAACAGTCTTCAGACTTTCCGTATTATGACCCGACAACCCCGCATAGATTGGCCGTTCCTGTATCAACTACCTGGAGATTCGCAATGCAGTATTGTTTTGACGGAACTCTGTCACAAATCAGGCAGAAAAACTGGATCCCGCAAGGTAGATCAACAGTTCATAAAGTATTGAAACGGTGTAGAAACTGTGTCCGTTATGAAGGTGGGCCATATCAAATGCCCTTAATGCCACCGTTACCAAGTGAAAGAGTATCAGCGTGTATTCTTTTCACGTTTACAGGAATTGACTACTCGGACCACTTTATGTGAAGATTGATTCCAAGTTGGAAAGGTGTGGGTTTGTTTGTACACTTGTCTTGTTGTCAGAGCTATTCACTTGGAACTTATGTATGATATGACAACTACTCAGTTCTTATAGGGATTTAGACGATTTGTAGCACGATGTGGGACACCTAAGCAAGTAATTTCAGACAATGCACAACAATTCAAGACAGCAAGTAATGTGATACATCAAGTTTGGAATGACGTTATTTCCGATTCTGAGATACTCAATTATGTGTCAGATAAAGGTTTTGAATGGAAGTTTATAGTGGAACTTGCCACGTGGATGTGCGGATGCTATGAAAGACTAGTAGGATTGGTTAAAAGATCGTTACAGAAAAAGATGGGAAAGGTGTGTTTGACTGCTGAACAGTTAAGGACTCTATTATTTGAAGTCGAAGCTGTTGTTAATAGTAGACCACTAGTATACATCGGAGAAGGTTTAAATTCACAAGAAATATTAACTCCATTATGTTTTTTGACATTAAACAAACAAATTGGAATACCCGAACGCAATGATTTCAATGGTGATCAGGACTTTCAACCACAGATGAGTACTGATGATAATCTATCATCACGAAGCAAATGTTGGTGACGTTGTGTTAGTTAAGGACGATCTTCCTCGTGGAACATGGAAAATTGGTAAAATAGTAGTGTGGTGATATTGGTATATGGTACGTGGTCGACGCATACTGTTTGTGTAGTAACCCGGTAGTTGGGTAAATCATGTGTATGACGTGGCAAGATTGGTGCACTGTAGCTGTCTCCTTTCCCGCAATATTCCAGGCTGTCAGGATCTGGTGAGCAGACGAGCCAGTGTCAGACAACTAGTAGACAATTTGTAGACGAGATCACGGCAATCGGCATTCGGTAAGTCACTAAGAATATTGTCAAGTGCTACATTAAACACCACAGTGGCGCTGCGAGCATTCGTTCTTGCTCGGATTGGAGCGCAAAGCAAAATATTCCCAGATTTGCAGTTGAGATTGGAAATTTCCGTAGCCACGTGAGTCTGATATGTTAAAATAAGTGCATCCTGGTGCAATTCTCATCCACCCCGTCAAACATAGGTTGATTAAAACCAAATATCTCCCGATATTTAATCAGCTTGACAGGATTTGATATTTACACCCCGGTTGTATGCATTTTATTTTTGGTGGTGACGAAATCACCGGAGCAACGAAGGAGTGCTGATTTCAGGGATTATAGAGGTACAATTGGAGTATTCGGGGTAGAATTATTGCAATTATCCAGGTTAATTTGTTTTTTTTTTCTCCCGAAAATTTGGGATTTTTTGGTAATTGTACACGAGACTGTAATCCAGAGACAAACTTTAGATTTACTGTAAACCTATGACAGATAGGATGTCGCACAGGAAAATCGATATAAACACATGTTCCTATCATGATCTACGGGTTTTACCCGGGGTAGGGCAGACCATAGCGGATAGGATCTGGGATATGCGGAAAGAGGGGCATATCGATCTTGAAAAATTTGTTCAAATACCCAGGCTACGAGTGACACCAGATTTTAACCAAACTTTACAGGGATGATATGGAAGTTCCTTTACTAAGATTGCCGAATTTTTTTTCGGATCTGCCAAAAAACATGGCTGCCAGCGCAGAACATAGTTTAACATTGGACTTACTGGATAAGCATATTTTGCCTATCTCCCCTGAAGCTACTGGTTTAGATTAAACCACACTTTAGAGGAATGATGTATGTACGGTGGTACATTCAGGACACACAAAATCTTATTTGTTCATAATATTATGTCGAGCGCTCGAGATAATAAGTCGAGCGCTCGAGATAAGTCGAGCGCTCGACATAATAAGTCGAGAGCTCGACTTAATAGGTCGAGCGCTCGAGATAATAAGTCGCGCGCTCGAGATAATAAGTCGAGCGCTCGACATAATATTATCAAAAAATAAGATTTTGTGTGTCCCAAATGTATGGAATATCTTCAACTAAAATAATTTGACCCAGGTCAGCGATACAGGCTCAGCCTCCTTAGCCTCTGGTTTATGACTTTTTTTTCTTTTACAGATATTTAAAACTAAATCTCACTGTATTTGATGAATATAAAGAATATGCCAACGAAATTCCTTGTTTTCTGCATAATAGACCAAAAACTGTTGTTGATACCTGTTTCCAACGATGGATTGAGTCTGAGAATTTCACAATAGATGATACAGATGAAATAGGTGAAGGGGTGTTCCTGGTAAAAAGCAAAGCAGATAATACAACAATGTATTCAACTAACTTTAATGGAAATGAATTTGGATTACCATCATGTTCTTGCTTATCATGGATGCGCACCCATCTTCCTTGCAAACACTTTTTCGCAGTGTTCAGAAATTACACAGGTTGGAATTGGGATTGCCTGCCAGAATCTTTTAGAACAAATCCACTGATAAACTTGGATTTTGACACAAGTTTGAATCAACCCTCTGAAAACTGCTTTAGTCAGAACAGTATAAGCCTTAATAATCAATCATGTCAAACACAAGATATTGTTTTAGAAAATACTTTGCCAAGCCAGGCAGCAACGAGAAGAGAACAACAACGTGTTATTAGACAATGCCAACAAATCAAGGAAATGATATACCATTGTAAAGATGTCACTGTAATGTCTAATGTGGCAGAAGTCTTAAGTTCAGCTATAGCCAACTTGGACAAAGTTGTCCTTAAGAATGGTCCATTCATTAGTGAAGAAGGCAATATGCTACATATTGGAACAAATGCAAAAGTCAATAAGATCAAAAAGACGTACACAAAGAATATGATAAGACTTGAGAAAAAGCGCCTGCCACAATTGCCTCTCCACAGAAGGAAAAAACCAGCTTCTGGTCGTTATGGTATCAAAGCAGATATGAAAAGAAAAATGTATAGAATTAAGGGAGTTGATGACATTCTTGGGCTCCATGAAGGTAAAGATAATTTAACTATACAATTTTACTTATCATTCTTTGTCATTCATTTGTGGAAATATTTTCTTGAGATAAAAAACCAGAGGCTCAGGAGGCTGAGCCTGTATCGCTCACCTGTGTCAAATCTTTGTTGAAGATATTCCATACATCATTCCTATAAAGGTTGGTTTAATTTGCTTCAGTAGCTTCAGAGGAGATAGCAAATATATGCTTTTCCCATAGGGTCCAATGTTAAACTATGTCCTGCGCTGGCGGCCATATTTTTTGGCGGATCCAAAAAATTTCAGCAAACTAAGTAAAGGACCTTCCATACATCATTCCTGTAAAGTTTGGTTCAATTTGCTTCAGTAGCTTCAGAGGAGATAGCAATTATATGCTTTTCCCATAGGGTCCAATGTTAAACTAAGTCCTGCGCTGGCGGCCATGTTTTTTGGCGGATCGGGAAAATTTCAGCAAATTAAGTAAAAGACCTTTCATACATCATTCCTGTAAAGTTTGGTTAAATTTGCTTCAGTACCTTTAGAGTAGATAGCAAATATATGCTTTTCCCATAGGGTCCAATGTTAAACTACGTTCTGTGCTGGCGGCCATGTTTTTTGGCGGATCGGAAATATTTCGACAAAATTTACCAAATTCCAAGTATTAAAGTTATTTATTTTTTAAAATATATTTGTAATACGATTGAGTAAACTTGTATGTAATTACATTGAATATTTTAACTTTTGTGTGATGTATTTCAGTGATGATAAACAGATATGTAATTATTAATTTCAGGACCTAAAGTAAAAGTGGTCACTCTGGATGAAGGTGCATTGGCCTTTAAGAGAAAAATGATTGCTCAGTTGGAGATTAATTCAGGTAAAGAACCTTATTGAAATGATTTATTAAAGGATTGTTTCTGTAAATTTATTTATTTTCAATGGTATCAATTTTAGTTGTTCTGAAAAAAAGTACTTTCCAGAGTACTGAAGTTCCTGGTTTTGCAATTGTCAAGTAAAAAAGTATTATAAAATATGCATTTAAACTTGTTGTTTGACTACACCCACAAAACCCAAGAAAATGTGTAAATCTACATAGGGAGATATGGCATCAGCACCAAGTTAGATTATACCAAATAATTGGTGCCTGTTGGAAAAGAAATTACTTATTTATACAACAAATCCAACTTTCCGATAATCCCATATTGTTTTGTCACTTCCTAGAGTGATATTATCTAGTTTCTTTCAGTGGTAAATCTCAATCTTTCACAGTTATTGTTATAATTGTTTCTGTCGTTAACCTATTGTCTGTATGATAATTTGCATATGTATTGTCAAGTTAAATGGATGAAATGTTTTATAAATATTATCTTCTTCTTTAGTTCAGGATTATTAAATAATGGAGGAAAGAACATATGGTTTGCCAATTCTATTCTTCAATGTTTTAGAGTCACAGAAATTCACAGACTTCTTCAAAGTCATGTTCATTGTCAAGGTAATATTTCCTCTTTTTATTTAAGATCAACAAACTCATGTAATTAATTTTTAAAGACATTCATTTAAAATAAAAAGTGAATATTAGACAAAAAGATATAGAGTAAGTGCATATGAGACTATAAAACATGCAAACTCCAGGAAAGAATAGTTATCCCCTTTTATCCAATAATATTGTGACATTATGTTACCAATAAAGAAATTGCTGTTAATATTAGTTTGACAACATAAGCAGATAACAAAATACTGGCATTTGATAGTAAAAGATGATAAATAAATATGCATTAAATTAATAAAAATGTATACATAAAACCACCGAAAAACTAGATTAGTGTAGGATTGATGCAAACAAATTATATCATAAAAAAAATCCAAACGATTTTTGGATAGTTAAAAAAATGTTTTTTCTGTTGCTCGAAATCAATAATTGTTGCATGATATTCATGCATGGAGGTGGGGAAGCGTGGATGTTGGGTTTCACACTAAATTCCACGTCATCCATGATTATCTCTACAAAATTGAAATCAGGTGGAGGAAAATGAGATATTTGAAATGTTTTAAGTGTTTGTGAATTGTAAAATTTAACGTTAAGTATTCTGCATCTTCATCTATTCTTTTCTCTTATATTAGCGGCAATATGCGAAATCAAGCATTAAGCTTAATTTCGAGGCATTCAGTTAATGACTAGTCATGAATTGCATTTGGCATTAAGTTTAATGCCTAGGATTTGGGTCTAATGCCTGAAATTGTGTGACAAAAGTTATTCTTATTGATGGGCCCCTATTCTGACCGTTATTATATCAATGAAGAAAAAGCTAACTAATTAATGCCTAGGAATTAAGCTTAATGCCTGATTTCGCCTATTGCCACTAACATATATAAGGCTTATTTAAAAATCTATGTATACAGATTTTTAAAGAAGCTTGTATGTTGATTCACCTCGCATATACTTGGAAAGTACTATTATTTAAGAATAACTTATAATGTTTTGCACTACAGATACCTCTTGTTTTACATGTCAACTTAAGATGTTTATTGAGGAAGGTGGTAATAATGCTGAGCCAATGCTTTTAGAAATGAAAGGTACAAGAATGCATTTTAAATCTAAATAGCATACATAAGATTAAATAGTAAATTGTAGGACTATAAAAGATGCATGTATTTCACAATGATTATATGTCTTATACAAATTAGAAAAATAACACTTTATTTTACTGTGTATTAACAACAAATGTTTATAAGAAAAGTTGAAAACTACTGAATCTATTTTAAGCAAAACAACTAAAATACATCAACATCACAATTTCACTCGTTTTTGGAACTTTTTTTTGCAAAAATAATTATGCGCACACTCGCCAAAAAAGTTTTTATGAAAAAATAAAGCAAAAATAATATATTGAAGATATTAGAAAAAAGGTTCTTTGGCAAGGGATGTGCTGATGGTAATTTTGAACTAAAACAAATGAAAAATCATTGAAAACTTTATTTCTGTAGTTTTTATGACATCAAGGACTACACAAATAAAGAATGTTTTATGACATCAAGGACTACACAAATAAAGTAAGTTTTAACAAAATTTGATTGCTTCTTATTGAATGGGCGATTTCTCATAACCATACGCCGCTCGGAACCGTTAACAGATACAAAGACAGACAACCCAGCGCAACAATACAAATAAAAAAAGCAGGGATTTTCTACCATGTTTCATTTGCAAATATATATGTCAATAAGATATAAAAGTTAACAATCGATGTTTATGAACAATTTTATATGGTCAAGAATTTTTGTTTTCAATTCTTATTACTCAAACACTATGGATGTTTTGTTTACAAGTTTTGAAATTCCTCCTGAATTTGCTTATAAAATAAAAACAACATAAAAATAAAATATACAATATTTGCAATTTATTTTAAAATTATAGGAATATGGCCAGAGTATCAAATAGGACAACAACAGGATGCTCATGAATTCTTGAGGATAGTTATGCAGGAAGTGTATAGTAAATGTCTTCAGTAAGTATACATTTTTTGTCGAGCATTCGACGATAATCGAAAAAAGCGAGACTTAGGTATGGTGATTCCGGCAGTGTTAACATTAAATGTTTAGGTTTTTGATTGAGTTTGTTTAGCATCAACCACTCATGGTAACCCATTTCATGTCTATGCCCCTGCAGTCATGCTCCAATGACTTTGAAATTTTTCACTGTTTGTCTAATGTTTAAGGTTTTTCTACAGCCTGTTTCACATGAACTACTCATGATAGGCCATTGATACTTGGTATGCAGATGCAACA
Organism: Modiolus philippinarum; assembly: GCA_002080025.1. Lineage (NCBI taxonomy): Eukaryota > Metazoa > Mollusca > Bivalvia > Mytilida > Modiolidae > Modiolus > Modiolus philippinarum. The sequence goes on along the minus strand of MJUU01007519.1, from coordinate 241,514 downwards.
ATTGTTAAGATTTATTAGAATTGTATATATACCCCCTTGCAGTCATGGTTCATCGACTTTGAACTTTTTACACTATACATGTACCATAAGCTCGACATCACTCTGTGATAACAGTTTATTTTATAACCTTGCCCAACTGAGTTGTGGAGGGGATATAGCATCTTGCGCGCCCGTCCATCTGTCCTATTGCCCACCTTGGTTAAAGTTTTTGTTTAGGATAAGTACATGTATATAAGACATTAAATGCGCTACATGCGGTACATCAATCATCTTTGGTCAGTTGATGCATCTTGGGGGGGTTGTTGCATTTTATGTTTGACTGACGTTGATTAAGTTTGCATTAATGTTCATATTTGAGGTACATGTACTGTATGTTTTTTCTTTTTTCTTTAACTAATTTGAAATATTTTTCATATTGACCATGTTAAACCATATCCATCTTGTATCTTTTCAACAATTTTCTTACTAAACAATTTTTTTCTTTTTAAGTGATCACAACAGAAACAATCAGTCAGATGTCGAACACCTTTTTTATGGAAGGCAGAAAAGCAAAGGTAGGAATGGAAAAAAAATTCTATAATAATTTTTTTATCGGTGATTTCAGGCAGTTTCCTTTGATCTCTACTAACTGATAGAGTATATGTACCGGCTAGTGTTCATTGACGGACTGGTGATACTAAGAATTATCAGCTTTTGGTCGATCACATGATCATGTTGTCACACACTAAAACATCGCGGAAGAATCTGATCATGAATACTCACAACTCCCACCAATACACATTTCTTTAGAAATATCTCCTGAAAACGGAATATTCCCGTGAAAATTACTGATTGAATAAATTCAAAACAACAGGAGAAGAAATAAAATATTTTTAAATCGAAAAATCTCCGATAAAAGAATTATTAGGTTTTTTTTTTCCCTCGACAAGGATTATCAGGGTCCATATCAGATTCACTGGCATGAAGAGCGAGTCTGATATGGACTTGATAATCCTTATCTCGCGAAAAAAAAATTATTAATCATCAATAATTCTTCAAAATAGTTTTATAGTAATCTGGAAAATTTTATTATAACCTTTCATTTTCAGACTTACGACCCCTTCAAATTTGAATAATGTTTTACATTAAGTCATTGTCTGTCAAGAAAAAAATATTCTCCATAGGCAGAGGTTATATATGGAAATTTATCAGCTTTAGTAAATGAAAGCATACATAAAAAATTCTATAAATGGTACACATTTAATTATTTTCCATACAGTCAAAATTTGATGGCTCAAACACCATCATGACCAATGAAAACGGTTTGAACTAGAAGGGTGTGAGTTATCAGGGTTGTTTTATGCATAAACTTGAATAAGAGGACAACATTTGAGCCATCGAAGTTAAACTGTATTTATTTGGTATTGAATTTTTGTTTCAAATTAAATGCCTTTTTACCATTTCTTTTTTTCAGTTGCCTGCATGAATTGTGGTACATGTTCCAGTAATGATGAAATATTTTCAGATATCTCTGTTTCTTTGAATGAGGTAAAATTTTATGTAATATTTTTTTTTAACATTTATGTCTTTGGTCCAACATTATTATGGTGGATTTCCTTGAGCATTAACATATATTAATTCCCAATTGATGAATGAATATACCAATATTCCTTCACCAACACCAGTTGGAACACCTATCAATTTGGTATTATTATACGTTCATGCTCCAGGAAATCCGCCATAAAGCTGTGTAAAACAACTAACCGTCATGTTACCCTAATTTCAGACATAATTCTGCCAAGAACCTTTAACAATTAAGATATTTATTGGATATGCTTTACAATAAATATTATAGTAATCTGTAACATTTTTAGCTATTTATACATTTTTCATTATAAATAAAAAATTGCATCATTATTTCAGGTTGACTCAATAGAAGGTGCCATTAGAAATCATTTTTCAATGCAAGAAGTACAGTATACATGTTCTGTGTATGTATTTTATCAAATATTATTTAATGGGCAGTAAGTTATTGACATTTTAATACAACATTCAATCGTTAAATCAAATAGCACAACATATCAAAACAGGTACCATAATCGGAGTATGTGATAGGGACTCTTACGCCTATATGTAATAAATTACTGGAATCATAGTTTTTGCAACCTTTTTGAATAATTATAGGTGATAAATTGAAAAAAGCATTTTTTAAATAATATTACAAAACCACTGTTGATGAGCAAATTATTTCTCTGTGATGTTTTTCAACATAAGTTTTAAAGTTTCTGAAATTATAATATTTTTAAAAATGCCATTGGCGAATGTTAGATAAGATACTGCTAGATGAACTCTTAACTATTCAATCGTTCAATCAAAGTTGCTCAACATATCAAAACAGGTACCATATTTGGAGTATGTGATAGCGACTCTTACGCCTATATGTAATAAGTTACTGGAATCATAGTTTTTGCAATCTTTTTGAATGATGATATGTGATAAATTTACATTGATTTTTTTATACACAGCAAACTTTTTAATTATTTTTCTTTGGTCCTCTTCTTCTTGTAGTGGAAATCCCTCCAATATCTGGAGAACCATTTATAAAATGGTAACGGCTACAGCAAATGTATAGCAGATACAACTATTTGTATAAATTTACATTATAGATGTGACACAGCGTATTATGTGGCTCATCTTCATGAAATCCGCCGTGCGCGGTCCCGGCTGAAGAATAGGCCCGCAGCATCCTCTGAGCTTGGAGTATGAGCCATCCTAAAAGAGGATCCCGAGGGATCCCCGGGATATAGAAATAGGACCCAGTATCTCCGGCTTGCGGGGTGTGACCCCTCCTAAACGGAGGCTGACCCCGAGGGTCCCGGGATATAGAAATAGGACCCATTCCGTGGTTGTGCGGGATTAATAAATACACAACCCATCTTTCGGATGGGATGTAAACTCAGGTCCACGTGTTGGAAGAAATGCCACGCTTCCTGCACGTTAAAGAACCCTTGTAGCAAGCTCTTTTTGGGGTGGTCCGTAGGTGATCGGCTACAAGGCTAAATTCCCCGCCCTTCACGATTTCATCCTACTTTTCCAGTGGCAGTCAGAATTTCCCGTCCCATGGCCATTTCCATACCCCAAAGTGATTATTTATCAACAAACTTGTTCTCGTCTTGATATAGCTGATATATTGCTGAGTAGACGTTAAACAATATTCAATCAATCAATCAATCTTCATGAAATTGTTTACCAGTCCAGCGCTGTGTATTATCCTTATTAGATATACATGGTGCGGAACATCGTGCGAACAATCTCCACCAATATTATGTATACACGCCGTACCATTCATCTAAAGGAACTAATCGATATCGGTTTTGTTAGGATAATCATGCACGCATGTATACAGTGAATTCACTCCATGAATATATATGTATAGCACGCACCATTTATATATATATATATATATCAGTCATATAAAGCACCAAAGCCGCGCTGTCACATCACACTATACACTGTTAATGGCACACTTAAAGCACTATTACTGTTTATAGCACATTTAAAATTAAAAAGAAAAAGCTCATAAATAAATAAATACCGAAGTTACAGTGAATTTTGATTCTGCATATGCGCATTTCGACAATTTATGTCTCTTCAGTGCAGATACAATCTAAACGTTTGGAAGACCATAAAGTCAAAGATGTTTAAAAACTGATAGAGAACAAATTACGTATTTGTCACTTCTGCCGGAAATCCCACTACAGATTCTAACACTGACCTATCACCCCAAACTTATATTATTTTCTTTCAAACTTACATTATATTCGTACGTTAGTTCCTACATTTCTTAACTAAAGAAGAAAAAAAAAAATAAAATTACTACTGCTTCTTGTTAATTGAGTAAGTATATGTTAGACCTTTAAACAAAGTAACAAGTGTAGACACAGAAATGTCTCGCCTGTATATGCAAATCTTATATCTTCAACAAAATAATTAGTCATGGCTATATGCCAGGCAGACAGAGAGACGGACAGACGGACAGAGTGGAAACCTAAAGTCCTCTTTGGCTTTCACTGGTAAATGAATAAAAACAAAGGCTATCAAGAATAAAAACAAAGGCTATCAAGACAACTGATTTCTGATACAGAAATTAAAATTTAAAAATATGTGTTTTAAATAGTATAACAATTAGAAACAATGATAAAATATATACTTATCCTTAATATAGTTCTATCAATCCAATTATGCTAATTGAAATTTATGGTAAAGTCCATCCACAAAATTGAACTTATAATAATTACACATTTATATTGTAAAGTCATGCATTAACAGTTTCAATATGTATTAAGTACATCTCACAATTTGCCAGGGGCTATTGTCAATCAATGTAGTTCTTATATTTGTGTGAAACTTAATTAGCAAGGTCTATACTTTTATGGCATCATGAAATACTTTTTCATCAAGATTATATACATAATCATGCAGATTTAGGATAAATTTCCTTAGCTATTCAAATAGCAGAGAAACAGACTTGAATGTAGAAAAAAAATAGCAGTCATTGAACTATGATATAAAGGTCAAGGTTAATAAACTAGTGTCAGACTGACATGTATCCATGAAGACATTGCTATTAATCAAATATGATGAGTCCACACTTGTGATTTATGATAAGTGGAACAGTTGCTGAAATATAGACTTAAAAGTACAAAAATCACTGAACCATGTAATTGAGGTCAAGGTTACATGACAAATGTCAGACTGGCATATACCCAAATAAATCTTGCTGTAGGACAAATATTGTAAGTCTAGAGGCTACAGTTGCTGAGAAATAGACTTGAATGTAAAAATTTAACAAAGACACTGAACCATGAAATTGAGGTCAAAGAAACCTGACAGGTGTCAGACTGGCGTGTACCCATATAGATCTGCCTACAAACAAAATATGACTGGTCTAGGTGTAACAGTTACTGAGAAAAGGACTTGAATGTGAAACTATGTCGCAATGTTTATGTGCTTATTGAACCACGAAAACAAAGTCAAGGTCGTCCAAAATATATGCTGCTGGAAAGGTCATCACTTGGTGGTGCTGTGGACCAAAGATGATGTTTGTATGTATTACCCTTGAAAAGTTATGAAGGTTTTAGAAAAGAGTTTACGCCGCCGGATTGCCTTACCTATGTCTCGCTTTCAGCGACTTTCGTCGCAGGCGAGATCACAGTTGTATTCAAGGCATTCCCGTCCATCGAGCGTTACGCCAAGCTTGATAGTCTCAAATTACAGGAGTATAGCGGAGACATTTCGCCATGGTTGAGTACTTCCATTTTTGTCTGTTCCATTAGGACACCATCTTCGCTAGCCAAGGGTTACGATCCGCTCCTCTCCTCTTCACCCTAGGCGGATCGAGCCACATTTTATGAAACATCAGTTTCAAATTATCTCTCATTGAAGTAAGAGTTTCAGTATGATTTATTGTAAAAATTTAAGATTATTTATCATAATAAGATAATAATACAACAATTCACAATATATTAAACTACAAGGAAATCACCCATCAAAAGTGAAGAAAAAATATAAAAAAGTGAGAATTTTGCACCTAACACCATATTTTAAGTTTTCTTGTTACAATATATATTTAAACTTTGAATGTATGCAAATAGATTGGCAGCAGAAATGGTTAACTGCAACCAATCAATAGCGAGGATTTGAGGCTACAGAAATCCAGCTTGATCTGCCAAGGGGGAAGAGGAGAGCAGCGCATCGAACCCTTAGCTAGCGAGGATGTAAGGACAATTAACCTCGCAAATTTTGGTGCCACATTTACTGCAAGTTATAATACTATCAACACTTGCGCCAAGATACGGATATCTTGGATTTACAACCAGTTCCTTGTCCTCATGTCAAACTGTTCCGCTACAAAATTTGATATGTGTCTTTATATAGTCCATCAATGCCTGTCTTTCATATTTCCTTCCATGTCAAAGGCTTTTTACGGGGCTGCTCGTGATGGTAGGGGGGATTATATCCTCTCGGAGTTTTGACAAAAATATCCGGTTGCTTTCAATTTTTTGAATTGATTAACTTGTTCTCGTCCTGATATAGCTGAAATATTGCTCATTGGACGTTAAACTGTAACTAATCAATCAATCAATCCTTGTGGAACGGCCACTGTCTGTTGCGGATGAGTATCCGGAGAAATTACCGCTGTCTGCTGAGGATGATTTTCCTGAGTAACGTCCACTGTGTGTTGAGGACAAAATCCCTGAGAAATGGTCAAAAATCAGTGTTTTCAAATGTTTTACTTTCAGGAAAAAAAAACAATAAAATATAACTATATTTGAATGTGATCAGAATTTTTTTCCATGGTAGTCTAATCCAATAATAGTCTTTTTTTAAAATATTGGAACGTTTTAAGCCCGGGTTCTTCTCTTTCCTAATCAGATACTGTAAAGGTCTACTGTTTTCTTTCCGGTTAACTTCACTTCGCTTACTTTCATTCACAATGACTACCTTGTCCCTTCCGACATTTATAAAATAATTTCCTTAAAATCAACATCCATATTCTGAAAAATAAAATACAAAAAGTAATTATCTCATGAATCATTCATTTTTTTTTTATTTGCATATAAGCATATTGATTGGATACGACACATACAGAGCGGGACATGCTTAACACCAATAAAAGTGTTGTTCCTTTGCTTGTTTTTGGCAGAAAAGGAAGGCTTGGCTCAGTTTTGGTCATTGTGGCCCCACCCGTTTTTGAAAAAAGGGGCCAAAAAGGGTTAAATTTGATGTTTCAACATATTTGACTGTAGAATCTTTAGTATTTATCGGATTTTGATGGGGTTTCTTTCAGTGTCTCCCTGAGAAATTTCCAAACGGATTTCGTTCACGAGATATATGGGGCCCAAAGGGGCCAATTTCAAAAATTTAATTTTTTTTAATTTTTAGTCCGATTTTGATGCAGTGGATTCCTTATTAAAAATTAATATAGCGCTGCACCATTAGATTTTTGATAACTTGTTCCTTTTCCAATCTATGAGGGGCCCAACGGGGCAAAAATTGAAGTCATGCGGATTACCTAAAATTTTTATTTTTCATCCAATTTCAATGGGATTTTTTTCTTTTGATTCCTTTCATTGAAGGCTTTAAGTAGTATGTCGACAGATTTGGCATAGCTCTTACCGTTCCGAGCTATTAGGGGTCAAAAGGGCCAAAATTGCAATTTTTAGAAATATGTAAAATCTTTATTTTACATCTGATTTTGATGGGATTTTTTTCTTTGGATTCCTCTCAATGTAAGCTTTCGGCAGTATGTCAACAGATTTGATGTAGCTCTTACTGTTTCCGAGCCATAAGGGGCCAAAGAGGTCAAAATTGCAATCATTAGAAATATGTGAAGTCTTTATTTTTCATTAAATTTGTTGGGATTTTTATCTTTGCATTGTTCTCATTTTAAGCTTTCAGTGATATGGCAGTATATTTTGCATTGCTCTTTGGTTTCTAAACTATAATGGGTCAAAGGGGCCAAATTGCAATACTTCAAAATATGTGAAATCTTTATTTTTCATTGGATTTCAACCTGAGCTTTTTCTTTGGATTTCTCTTGATGGTAGTCAACAGAATTTCTTAGCTCTTACAATATCCTAGTAATAAGGGATTAAAAGAGTTAATTTTTATTTTCACTAGTTTGTGTCCAGTTAATTTCTGTGACAAGGTCCTTATTGTGTCCACCAAATTACTGTGTCCACATTAATTTTAGTTTACACTTGTCCAAATTTCAGTGGTCGACATGCTGCGGTCGTATCATGCTGCGCTCGGCGAAGACCTTTATTTTACCATGTATTTGTAGAGACTTCGTCTCAGGTGTATTTACTCCATATCCTTTCATTCACCGTTTACCCTTCCGGAGCACTTGATGTCATTATTTTTGAGAGTTCACACTGTTAGTGCTTTAGTTTTTTTTGTTGTGTAATGTAATGCTCGTGTGTTTTGTTGGCATATTGTGTCTTTGGTCTTCCGTCTTTTGGTGTTCTTGCTTCTGCCTTATCTCTGGACTTTGATTTATGTAATCTAGTGCTATGTTCCTTTTGGTATTCTACCACCATTGTTGTTGTGTATATACAGATCTAGATGATAGCAATTATACCATCAAAATATCAAATAAAATATGTAATATGTTATTATAGATAAATTAGTTATTTATATGTTGTACAATATGTACAAAATTGATTTTGAGCATCACTATCTAAGTGTACATGTATGTATGTATACAACATGTATACATGTTATATAGAGTAATGTATGTTTTTCTTGCATTTTTGTGTATGATCTTATGTTTGGAATTGATCATTGTTGGTCTTACATGCATTAAAGTTATTTATTCACTTCATGAACCCACAATTTGGCTTTTGGTTGAATTCCTATTCAGTACAGAGATCAGAACTTGGAAGGGGATTTTACTGATAGCACGTGAAGAGAAACAGATGAATGCAGAGAAAAATATTGAATCTGAATATGTTAAAGTTACAGGAGTACTGTATTCGTTGTACAGTAAGGAACAATGCTAGTTATATTGAGCTACCCGTTTTAATGTCAGAGGTGGTGATGAAGAGAAGTGTCTTTTAAACTATAGGGATGTATTTGTCCAGACTCATGGTAAATGTGAAAGGACCAAATATTTGTTGCACGAAGTTATGGATGCTTAGTCGATTAGTTCCGTCTATAAAGTACAAACTAGTCATACTGGACGTTTACGTTGTGTAAAGAATACTGTATCTAACTGTGGTTTGTTTTTGCCGCTGGTGAACAGTAAACCTTCACGAGTAACAATATACTAGTATGTTGATCCTACAAATCATATGCGTTTTTCTGATATAGAGAATATCTTGAAGTTTGTAGCGTTATGGTTGCCACCAGAGATTCATGTCATAAAAGCGAAATTATACTTTGTGAATGCACGAAGGAGGTTTGGTTAGACAGATTTTTTGGTTTTGTGAAAAATCAATGGATTTTTTGTTTTTAGGATGTCATGAAGTTAGACAAATGTATTTCAAAAATATGCATAGGGAACAGGTAGTGTTGACCCGATGTCGTATTGGACACACTAGAACGACACATAGTTTTATCCTAAACAGTGACGATCGACCTGAATGTATTCCATGCAATTGTCCTTATATAATTCAACATGTTTTAATTGAATGTGTAGATGTTGCCGTTATCAGGCGTAATTTTTATTCAGCTGATTGTCTTAAAGGCCTATTTACAAATGTCGCTGGCGACAAAATCGTTCAATTTTTAAAAGCAATCAATTTATTTAGTAAGATTTAAATAGATTTAATTTATAGTTGTAATATTGTAACAGTTAAACTGTCATTTATCCAATAATGTTTTTTATATTTTTTATATTTTACACTCTTGTTTTACTTGTATAAAGCTTTAATGGTTTTATACTGATATTTTATATATTTATTATAATTGTTCAAATTACTTAACAGTTCTCGCCACAATATAGCTGAAATATTGCTGAAGTTGGCGTAAAACATCAATCAATCAATCAAAAATATGAAGACTACAATCAGACACTTTATACTAACTACGGGAGATTTTATCCCACTAGAAGACCTACATCCCACTAGAAGAGCTATTTATATGTAAAATAATGTTATGAATAAAGAATTTTGCCAAATTGTTGATTTTTTTTGTGTATATCTTGATTACTTCGTATTATTTGATTGGAGAGAGAAGCTAACTGAATTGTGCATCTTCTTTGTCCTGTTGCATCATGTCTGCCTTGTCATTGATTTGAAGGTTTATTTGTATTGTTGAGTTGGATCGTTGTGTTTTTCTATTTGCTGGGTAGCCATTTCCTGAATTTTTATAAGAGGGCGGACGGGGTGTTTTTCTCTCTTCCCCCGTCTCCTGTATGTCGGTTCTATTTCCCAGTGAGTCTTTGCCGTCACTTTGCGGCCGTCGTCCGTCCGTTCGTTTGACCTAATCTTTGGATTCAAAGATCTCCTTTGTAACTACAGAGACGATTGGAATTAAACTTGACCACAATAGTTTATAGATTTTTCTCTTTTGAAATTGCTCATCCAAACGGAACTAAACCTAGCCATAATAGTCCATGGATGGTCCTTTGAAAAAAGGAGGTTCTTCGAGTACGTGATATATCCAAGGTGACCACCAGCATTGAACATAGTTTAAACATTGGCCGCTATGGGAAAACACATTCAGATGTTCCCCTCTAAAACTGCTAATCCAATTGATACGAAACTTGGACACAATAGTCCTTGGATGGTCCCCTGCAAAAAAAGATGTTTTCAAGTCTACGCTCTTTCCAAGATAGTCACTAGGATGGGACATAGTTTTAACATTGAACTCTATAGGATATACATTCAAAGATGTCGTCCACTGTAACTGGCGAGCTAAATGCAACCAAACTTGGTCACATTAGTTTTTGGTGATCCCCTGCAAAGAAAGGTATTTTTCAGGTCTGTTCTATTTCCAAGATGGGCGCCAGCATGGAACATGGTGTTAATAGTGGACCCTGTGGGAAAACACCTTCAAAGACATTTTCCTCTGAAACTATTGGGTAATTTTGAAATAAACTTGGTCACAATAGTCTTTTGATGGTCCCATGCAGAAAGGTATTTTTCAGGTCCATGCTATATGCAAGATTGCCGCCAGTAGGGAACACAATTTTTACATTTCAACAAAAAGGAAAACACATTCTCTTATACCCTAAAACTGCTGAGCCCACTTGAACCAAACTTGGTCACAATAGCTTTTATGTGGTCCCCTGTTGTAAAGTTCACATTTATCCAAGATGTCTGCCAACAGGGAAAATAATTTAGCATTGAATCCTATGGGACAAAATAACAAAGGTTTTTCTTCTTTTAAACTATTGATTATATTTTAACTATAGTTAACTATGGACTCTTCAACATAAATTATTCATGTTAATTAAAGGCCACGTGAACGATACTGACTTTTGAGAGAATACAGCAGTTGTGACATTTATCTAGATCAAGTCAAAATCGAAATGGCCAGTTGGATGTTGTTACACACACACACACACACACACATATATATACATATATATATATATATATATATATATATATATAACGGTCTATCGTAGGAACCCAACGGGGTTAGAATTAGAGAAATGAATATCGAGATTGCCTTCCCACCGAGGGATTTGGCTGTTCTTCGAATGCACAGATATTACAAACAGATTACACTGCCCACGCCATCTCTGTGGGAGACCAAAGGGATTTAAAATAGAGTGAGCTGCAAATTTATTTTGACACGTAATATGAGAGTTAAGTATATTAATTAACCGAAATTTGAACATGGATTTGGTGGTGTAGTGGTTAGCGCAGCAGACTCTCAACC
>MJUU01007519.1:202894-220989 GCA_002080025.1 Modiolus philippinarum | reverse complement strand
AAATGTACATATAATGAACAAAGGTAAACTTGAACGCTTTCTTCTAGCACCCCTTGTTTTTCTTTCTTTTTCCCTTTTCTCCTTCGTCCTTTCCGAGATAGATATTTGTGTACGATGACGTATATTGGCAGCCCTTTGCCTTTTTTTTAATTCTTATTATAATGTTGCCTGCACAACATCCAAGAGATCCTAAACAAAATATGTATCATGTGGACTGTTAGTCCCCGAGGGTATTCACCAGCCCAGTAGTCAGTACTTCGGTGCTGACCCGAAAGCAGATTTTATTTGGAACCTTACAATATCTAAATTTTTGTAAATTTTATTGAAAACTAAGGAGTATCTCCCTCATGCAAAGCTCTGTCCTTAGCTGATTTTGGCTTTACATTTAGATGATATTGGATTTTTGTTCTCTATCAGTTTTTAAACATCTTTGAGTTTATGGTCTTCCAACCATTTTGATTTTATCTGCACTGAAGAGACATAAGTTGTCGAAATGCGCATATGCAGAATTTAAATTTAAAGTAACTTCGGTATTTAGTCATTTGTACCTTTTATGTCAAATATATATTACATGTAAAAAAACTTGGCTGTCTTTTGAAAATGCTGGTAGAAAATTTAGATTTTTTTCTTTGCCTTGAATGTTTCTACACATTTTCTTTTTAATGATATGAATTTTACTACTTCATGTGCTTAATGGCTTTTAAGTTATAATGTGTGTTTGTTTCTTAGTTCAAGTAAAACATACAATAATCATTTTTTTTAAATAATATAACTGAGTCAAAACGTTTTCACTATTTCTTTTATACCCTCCACCAATTGAGCGTTTTCAAGCATTCTTTTTACTGTATTAAGTGTGGAGATTTTACAGGATTTCCATATTATGACCTGACTACCCTACATCCACGGTGTTTTCCCCAACTACTGCCTAATGACGCCCGCTAGTCAGCTCTTTGGATGGGGTCCATGTAACGGATCCCTAGCAAAGTATTATAACATTAATTCTTGATTATGCTGTAAAGTGCATAAGAAATGTGATTAGATATGTGCTGTTTAAATTAATTGTGAAAAGTAAAAAAAAAGAATAAAAATGTGATACATTATATTCCTTAGTGTAAATATTTGCAAAATAAGAAACTTACAAAGTGAAGAAAGGGCAAAACCAATCATCCGGCTTGTCAACATGATCATGTTCAGTTTCTCTTTCCTAAAAAGTGTACAATAAAATATTATAAATATATAACTATAGGTAAAAACACCAAAAGTACATAACATCAGGCATAATCAGGTTAATGAAAAAATAATAATGGTAAAAAAACACATGTAAACTAATATGTAAAAAAGAATTAAAATTGTTCGTCATTTTGCAATTTATCACAGAAACACACTGGCGACATCAGTGTTAACCCAACTCCCTTTTATGAATGAGGATGAGGCGCCAAGTGCAGAAATGGATAATTTGAGCAGCCCTTCAGAAAGTGGAGATGAGTTCAGAGCAGAAATGGGTGATAATTTGAGCAGCCCTTAAGAAAGTAGGGATAAGGTTCCCAGTGCAGAAATGGATGATTATTTGAGGAGTCCTTCAGAAAGTGGGAATGAGGAACCCAGCGCAGAAATGGATGATTATTGGAGCAGCCCTTCCGAAAGTGGGGAATTCAATCAATAAATGGATTCTATTAAGAAACCATTTAAAAAATGGATTAGCAACTTCAAGTAATGTTGAAAATATAGCATCATCCAGTCTTGTGTAATATTTTTGTCAAAAACTGTTTTATATACATTTACACTCCATTTAATAAAAAATATCTATGATCATGTTAATGGTTTAATTGTTATATGAGAGGATAAGGATTCACTAGGGTATGAGTGTGTTTCATTGTTAAAACTGGTTTACATGCATGGCTGTGGCGAGACTATCTGGAGTTGTGATTGTAGATGTGGCTATTGCGACCTTGGTTCTGGATCAGTAATGGCCATGATGGATATTTTACTTGCAGTAGTTCTTGGTATCGCAGTTGACTGCTGAAATATTAAAAATTTCAACCAATAAATATAAATTTTGTGAAAATTTTGTTTTGAACTTTTAGAAAAAGGTGTCAAAATTTGTACGTGCATAGTACATAAATTGTTCGCTATCAGCTATTACACATATGGTCTTCGGAATGTTTTGATTTCATCTGCACTGAAGAGATAAGTTGCCGAAATGCATCTGATGAGAGGTTACTTCTTGAAAAACGAAATTTACTGTTTTTTATGCAACTTCGGTATTTTTTGTATATCAATGGAAATAATTTATTACACCACTTGGTCACTAAGAGTCAAAAGTTCAAATACATAACATATAAAGGGTTAAGTAAAGGAAAATATGTACTTAGTTTTGAAACAAATATAGGAAATATTGAAACAAATAAACTTCGGTAACTACAGAAACCTAAGAACAAGGGGTATAAAATCCACACCACACCGTTGTATGGCACTTCGATGTACATTAAAACATATATCCTACAGAAACTTCGTTTCTATTTTCTACAGGTTAGTAGTGATTGATTGATTGATTGATGTTTTACGCCAATTTCAGCAACACTTCAGCTATATTGTGGCGAGAACTGTTGGGTTTATTGAACAATTTTAATAAATACATAAAATATTAATATAAAACCATATAGCTTTATACAAGTAAAACAGATGTGTAAAATGTTAAAAAACATAATAGTAATTTTTGGTTTAACAATGTTAGAAATTAGAAACTTGCTTAAAATTGATCCATTTAAATCTTACTAAATAAATTGATTGCTTTTAAAAATTGAACGATTTTGTCGCCAGCGACGTTTGTAAATAGGTCTTTAAGACAATGAGCAGAATAAAAATCACGCCTGATATCGGCAACATCTACGCATTCAATTAAAACATGTTGAATTGTATAAGGACAATTGCATGGAATACATTCAGGTCGATCATCACTGTTGAGGATGAAACTATGTGTTGTTTTAGTATGTCCAATACGACATCGGGTCAACACTACCTGTTCCCTACGGTTAGTAGTGTTAATTATTTTTAATTTTAGAATCTTTGCAAATTTGACTTTGAAATGGCTAGTAAACTTAATCGCAAACAGATTATGCAAAATTTCATAATTAATTTTATAAAGAACATTCATATATCTGTTGAAGATTATAAATATTTTTATAATTATAATTCTTACTACATTGTGACATTAAGGTGTACCTTTTTATGAATAGATTATGCACAGGCGTGTGTTTAATGACAAGATTCAAATAAAAACATATTCACGTTGGGTGTCGTTAATGTGTTAAATAAATTATACCTTAATGTAGCAAAAACGGCATTGAATAGCAAGTAATCGAACATTAATTTAAATTACATTTTATACCTATTCATTTATATAACTTGTTTTTCCTTCAATATCACAATTACTCGAAAAGACAGTATCAGGACAAGTACTCAGTTCGTTAATGATATATCAATGTATATTTATATTTAGTAATGAAATATATTATTGTATTGTATTATTGAATGTTGTATATTGACTTCGGAGTACATAAAAACTTATATCCTACAGAAACTTCGTTTCTATTTTCTGCAGTTCCCATCCAAAACCCCGAAGAGGTAATTTTTAACTCTGACAATTTGGTGGAGAAACCCAAAATTCCGGAAATATGACAACACCAACCCATTACAAAACAAAAGATGGCATGAACGACTATTTCTCAGCAGCAACAAGAGGAGGAGGTTTTGGAACACCACCTAATGTTCAAACCCAACAATGGTCACAAAGTAAAGAAAAAGATGGGGACGACGATAGTTGGCCCAGCCAAAGTGAATATTCTTTGGTTCGGAAACAGCAGGAAATTTTGCAACAACAGCAGCAGCTGCAACAACAGCAACACCAACCAGTGTCCACTTAACGCACCCAATCCGTTTCAAATGCCACCCAACAGATGCCACCCAACAGTACCTATACTATCTGGAACCCAAAATGAATAACATCTCGCTACGACCATTCAATTCAAAAGAACAGAGTCCAATAGAATGGTATACGTTATTAATCCAATTTTGCACATTAATGGGAAGGACGCTGTCTCAAACAACACAGGCAATCCCGTTTCATGTGACGTCAACAGTCGCCACTTGGTATCCGTCACTCTCAACGGATGTACGGAGCAATTTGGAGAACCTTAAGGAGGCATTCTTCAAGCGATTCCGCAAACCAAACGTCGAATATTCCTTCGCCGACGTGAACCAGCGTGAATCTGAGTCAGCCGAGGAATACCTGCTTAGAATCTACACTAAGACCAGGGGTAGCGGCGTTCCAGAAAATATAATTGTTGGGGTGTTGGCGACGGGTCTAAACCTGACTAGGCGGCGATTGTGATGCCACAACTACCGAAGACATTTGAGGACTTCAATTCGCAGTCTCCGTCGCAGAAAAGACATTATGCATGACTTCCAAGAAAACAATGGACCAGCTTGTGAATCAGGTCGCCAATCTATCTACGATGGAGGATGGGATCATGTCAGCGGTGTCCAATGTCGTCCACTCAAACAACCTGACATTAATATCTACCTTAACCTTTTAATACAAGTTATTATTATACTTAACTATAGAAACTATGGTAAAAATAATATTGGCATTTCTACAGGTAATAGCGCGTAGCAAAATAACTGTTCGGGAAAGTGCGCGTAGGTAAAATAACTGATTTGAATAAGGCGCGCTTTAGCACGTCGAACAAATAACTAGTTATTTCCCTTGTCGTCAACGTAAATGTAAATAAACATGGCTGCCAATCGGTTCGGCTGCAGCACTCAGGACAGGGACATTACGATAATCCCAGATTAAAAAAAACACCATAAGTACTTAACATTCGTACAGCAGTATGCTCTTTCTACAGATGAAAAGCTCGGAGTTCGATAGTTAAAGTTTGAGGAAAAAGCCCACAACGATTTCTTTTTCTGTGGACGCCCGTAAAAAATGTGAGGACAGAATTTTATGATTAATTTTTGTATATTTTATAAAGCAATCTTTTGATGGCAACGATGGAGGAGCGGATCATGACAGCGATGACTTCGGCAGTTGCGGCGGTATCAACAACACCTGACTAGGGGATTTCAATCGACCTACCAAAACAACATCAAGGCCCCAACAGTACAGACCTCAGCATCAACAGAACAACAGGAACCAGCAGACGTACCAGAGACAGCAACAGAGAAACAGTTGTGATTATTGTGGTAGGTACTGTTTATCTAGAGCTTATGTCCGGCCCGAAATGCTACTTGCCGACATTGTAAATTAATAGGGCACTATGAGAATGTATGCAGAAAAGCAAAGCGAAAAAACACACAATTCTCACAAAATAAAAATTTTCGTAGATAGGGATTCGGGCCTGTCCAAGGGCAGGCACAATGGAAAAACGGCTCAATTGAATTTAACAGCCATATTACACAAAACACGACTAGAGTAACTGTACATGGAGTGAAAACATTTGCGCTAGTAGACACGGGGGCAGATATATCGTGTATATAGCAATCGTTCTTAAGTAAAGTCATTGTAGGAAAATCGGAAATACAACAATCACACATTTATTCAATATTAGGAGTAGGTCAACAACGTTTACGTGTACTTGGTACTGTTAATCTTTCCGTTAAAATACAAGATAAATATTTTCATTTTGATTTTCATGTTATTGATAGTATACCTCATTCACTTATAATAGGTATTGACTTTTTGAAATTTAATAATGTAACTTTAAATATTGCAAATAATTCATTGAATTTATCAGAAAAACATGCTAAATTATGTGTACTTCGAGAACAGGCAGGTGTATTGATTCATGTAAGTTACCAGCGTATTCAGAAATCGTAACACCAGTTGAAGTGTCAAGGAGAATGGAAGGTGAGCAAGTATTATTAGAACTCACACAGAATTTGTTAAAGAGAAAACTAATGGTAGCAAGATGTGCTGTTACAGTTAGCAAAGGTAAGTGTAGTTAGAATTATTAATCCGACACACAAAAGTATATTTCTTCCAAAAACGGTATGTAGTAGCCAAGGCAGAATCATTTGACCATGAAAACATCCATATTCTTCAAGATAAGGAATTAAAGCGTGTCAATGTTCTTTCAACAAAACAAAAGACAAGACAAAATTTGGAATTTGATTTAACAAACGCGGATCTGTCAGCACAACAGAAAACTAAATTAAAATCATTTCTGAATAAAAATAAAGAAGTGTTTGCAACAAACCTAAAGGAACTCGGCGTAACTTATAAATATTATCACAGAATTGACACGAATGACTCGCCACCCGTGAAAATGCCATTTTATCGCCAACCACCTCATTTACAAAAGGAGACCGATAAACAAGTACAAGAAATGCTTGACAATAATATCATCGTTCCTTCAACATCTTCATGGTTCTCTCCAGTTTTGTTATTAAAGAAACGAGATGGTTCATATCGATTTGCCGTCGACTATAGAAAACTCAACACGCAAACAAAAACAATTTACTTTCCCTTACCACGTTTAGAATGCGTATTTGACGCAATTGGAGCTCCAAAAGCATCAATATTTTCCGTTCTGGAATTAGCTTCCGGATTTTGGCAAATTCCGATGGACCCATCTACAAGACATAAGGCTGCCTTTACTACTCATTCTGGAATATATGAGTGGCTCAGACTACCATTTGGGTTATCTAATAGTCCAGCATCATTCTCAATGGTAATGTCACAAGTACTCAGGAAAATTAATTGGAAATTTGTTTTATGCTATGTGGACGATATCTTGGTCTTTAGTGAAAATTTTGAAACTCATTTAAATCGTTTACAACAAGTTTTTGATTGTTTGGCAGAAGCTAATCTAACGCTGAAACCGTCAAAATGTAATTTTGCTGTTAAAGAAGTCAAATATTTAGGACACATTATCACCAAAGAAGGAATAAAAATGGATCCAGACAAAATTTCGGCAGTATCAAAATTTCCTGTGCCAAGAACAGTCAAAGAAACAAGGAGTTTTTTAGGGGTCTGAAATTACCTGCGTAAATTCATAAAATCATATTCTGACATTGCCACGCCATTAACAGAACTTTTACACAAAGACAAACCATTTGCATGGACTAATGAATGCCAACAAGCCTTCGAAATATTGAAAGCAAAATAACTTCCGCGCCAATTTTAGCATACGCAGACATGGACAAAACGTTTGAGTTAAAATGCGATGCGAGTCAAAACGCCGTATGGTATGTTCTTACTCAGAAACATGAAGGTGTGCCAAAAGTAATAGCATATGGGGGAAGATCTCTAAGTAAAACAGAGAGGCAATACAGTACTACTGAGAAAGAATGTTTAGCCATAATTAATGCCGTTAAAGATAATGACACATATTTGCCCCATAACAAATTTATAATTTGGACAGACCATAAAGCGTTATGCTGGTTAAAAATACAAAACACAAGTCAGGGCTTCTGATTAGATGGGCACTTGCTCTACAGCAGTACGCATTTGAGGTGAAGTACATCGAAGGAAAAGAAAATGTCTGTGCTGATGCACTGAGTAGAAGACCATATCAAGAAACACATCCAGATTAAGATCAAATGGAAGATGGACCAAAAGTAGCAGATATTTTCCAAGTAAGTGAGGAACAAAACGAAATAACAGAAGTACATTTTTTATATGACCATGACCCGGACACAGTTATTGCGGCCATTCAAAATAACACAGTAACAAAACAACCTGAAGATAGGCCCGATCTAGGTATATTACAAAAACAATGTCCGGATTTTCAAAATATTTACGCATATTTAACAGATGGCACACTTCCAGATAACAATAAACTAACGCGCAAAACCATATTCGAGTCTCAACAATATAGTATATTAAACAATATATTATACCACTGGTTTCAGAAAAGAACAAAGAAAAATGATAAAGACGAAAACTTCAGACAGCTTATAGCCCTGCCAAAAGTACAGAGAGAGGAAACATTTATTGCTTACCACGACAATCAGACTTTACGTTTAAAATACCACTGGCCTAAAATGCACCACCAAGTAGACGACTGCATCAAGTCCTGCGATAGGTGTCAAAGAATTAAAACCAGGAATCAAAACATTAAAGCACCTCTAACACCAATGCCTATCGCAGACTCTTTTGAAAGATGGCATATAGATATATTAGAACTAACTCAAACAAAAGAGGGTTATAAGTACATTCTGCTGGTAGTCGATAGTTTCAGTAGATGGTCAGAAGCGTTTTCCTTATAGAAACAAGACGCCCCATCCATTGCTCAAGTACTGTATAATGAAATTTTTACTCGATATGGCACTCCTCGGGTTTTATTGTCAGACAAGCATTTATGTCGAAATTAGTCAATGCTATTTGCGAACTTTTTCATGTTAAACGTCATTATACGTCTTCATACCACCCACAAACAAATTCAACGGTTGAAAGATTAAATTCTACATTAGCGCAATGTCTGCGAGCATATTGCAGCAAAGATCACGAAAATTGGCCTTCACTTTTACCTGGCATTATGATGGCCTTCAGAATGTCACCCGCTACAGAATCAACAGAACACTTGCCATTTTATTTTCTATGTGGCAAAGAAATGAACTTGCCATTTGACGAAGCTGTCCAACCAAAGGAAAACATCGGAAAAAAGGCTAAACATCATATAAAAGACGTCATAGAAAGACTACAAATAGCTATGAATATAGCAAAAGAAAACATAAAGCGACATCAAAAAGTCAATAAACATTATTTTGACAAGGCAAAAGAACCAGATTTTCAAGTAGGGCAAAAAGTTCCGTTAAGGGCATATAAAATTCCAATCGGTTTGTCGAAAAAGTTACAAGACAAATCAATAGGACCATATTTAATCACAGAATTGGGACCAAATCACACTTACAAATTAGTTAATTGTGAAACGCATAAGGCACTGAAATCATTAAAAAATGCACAACATTTGCGACATTACCATGATCCTCGACCCTATAGAAGACGAGAAGAACCTCAAATCACAGATGATGTTGTTGATGATATGGAGAATAATAATCAAGCAAACGAGGATACCGACAATACAAATCAAAATACGCCCGCAGAGGCACCTGAGGGTGATGCAACATTTGAAGTTGAAAGACTTGTAGGTAAAAAGTCGATAAACGGAACTGTACATTACAGGTGCAAATGGACAGACGGTTCATCCCCAACGTGAGAACCAAAGGAAAATATTACAGACAAATTAATTGAAGAGTATCATATCAAATTCACACAAAAAGGTAAGCGAAGGAAACCAGGGTATAGGTACTTCGATTCGTCACAATACTAAACCATAGGTAAGTGTATTGCCTCTAAAATCCAAAGCGGCAAAAGTGAAAAGGTAAGTGTAAGACATTGGAATTGTAAGGTTCAGGAACATGAGGCAGTTCTAATTGGTTCACATTGCGACGTCGAGCAATTTGTGGCAACTATATATATTTTTTTTCAAAATTACTTTCCTTCAAAAATTATAGTGGTCTGTCACACACGTAAGTGTCTGATCAACACTTGCGGACTCACCACTAATTGTTTTTATTTCTAAATTGTAGGGTTTGTGACCAGTAAGTTGAGCCTTTTGTTTGTGATCCTCGCAATCACCATGATGCAGCTTCCATTCACACGAGGCCATGTGACAACTTCAACGATTTTTCAAGAATAACCCCAATTGTATTTGTCAAGGGAGTATTGGCTACACACGTACGAGGTAGATTTACCTACAAATGTTACTATCGAAAACATACCACTTTGTAAAGCCAATCTCCAAATTTGTTCATTATCAAACACTGTCATTCTACACGCTAATGTTTTAAAACAGAATACACTTTCTTTTGTACATAAAATTGTCATGGAAATTTTTGCAATGGTTCCCGAATCAAAACTAAAAGTTCAAAATAGAAAAAACAAGAGCATTGCTTTCTTTTGTAGGTTCGTTGAGCAAAACTCTCTTTGGCACGGCAACAATGGACGACGTTAATATTTTGGCTAATCATATACATGAACTTATTAAAAGAGACAGGCTGATGAGTCATACTTTAGAACAGCATGGAGCACACATATCATCTTTTATGAAAATTGCTAATCACAGGTTAGATAGATTAAAAGATGGTATGAAACTAAATTTTAAATTAATTAATGAGTTAACAATATCTACCACAAATTTTCACAAATTTGTCCGTGGTTGCCTTGGACCAAGTTAACAAGGCAAGTGAAATTCAAATTCAATTAGTTAATTTTTTATCATCACTACAAATGTTAATTAATGGTAATATCACTCCCGATTTGATTCCAAAACATACCTTAAGAAAGACGATTAATGACATTGAAAGTATTTTGAAAAAACAATATCCTCAGTTTCATTTGCTTCAAAACACACCATCAAAGTACTACCGTAATGCCAAATTCTTTTTCACAAGACATCATTCTCGTTTATATATAACAGTTAAATTTCCCATCACTTCATTTTCGTCATCTATGCTGCTTTATAAAATTTTATCATTTCCCCATCCAATTGTTCAACAAAACACAACGAAATCGTCACAAATTTTGAATTTGCCAAATTATATTGCAATCACCTTTCAAAACTTTTAATGCTGATACGCTATATGACTGTGATTTTGACAAATATATAACTTGCGATGCATCATTACCGCTTCAAACGGTAAACTCAACACATTGTATTTTTGCATTACTACATGATCAGAAATCAATTATTTTTTAACAATGCGACTTTCGTGTTCTACCAACATTTACAAATCCGAATATATTTGAACTTTCACCAACTTCAGTTTTATTGACAAATGTACCAGAAGTGGCAATAATATGTCCAAATAAAACCACAAATTTGTCAGGATGTCATTTTTGCGTACAAAATGTTCCATGTCGTTGTATATTGCAAACACCATTACTAACATTTCACCCAAGGTTAGTAAACTGCCATGAAAAATATGAACAAATTTCAAGAGTATATCCAGTTAATTTGGCTCTTCTTCACGCATTCTTTGGATATAACAAAACAAAATCTTTCTTTGGCAACAATTATTTCGAAAATAAAGTGAACATTACAGTCCCAGATTTTAAAATTTATAAACATAAATTTGAATCTATTTTGGCTTCGGACAAACTAGATCATTTAAGTTTAACTAAAATAGCCAAAGCTGCGAAAAAGGACGAAACAATTTTTCAAAATTTAGCAGAGTCGCTTCTTGACAGACAAATTAAATTAGATGATGAATGGCCAAATTTAAACGGATTTTTAGGTATCATTGGAGTAACTGCAGGGACAATTGCACTCTTGTTATTTGCTTATATTTTCATTCAAATGAGATCATTAAAACCTTCTCTTATTATTCTTCAACAAGTACACAATATCCGTTCAAAACCAACAGTACCTTCATTTGTTTTTAAACCAAACAAGCACATCTATTTTTGACACACAATTATTTAAAGAATTTACATGGATTCATGGATCAGTTATAATTGGAGTTTTAATTCTAATACTTTTAATCATTGTACTTATTTTATTGTTTAAGCGCAAATCACAGAATACTAGTTTGCTCTTTGAATTGACTTCAGGAGGTTTATGTGTTGTCGTTCCTATTATATCGTTTCCATTGTGTCCTTCCTATTGGGAAATTAAACCACCAATAATGATGCAAAACATGACTGTAAACAATTTTCCATTTCCACGCTTATCAGTTGAGTGGGCAGGTTTCAAGGTAATAAACAGATTAACTAAACCAACACTTACAATTAAAACGAACATTAAAATAGGAATAATAAACTACTTCAAAATAAAAAGAATTCTCAGTCATCCATATTGTGCCTAATTCTCATAGAGCACCAAGGTTTAGCAATGCCATTACATGAAAATGTTGATCGAGTTCAAAATTCATTGAGAAAAAATACCAATAACGAATCTACAAATAATTTGTACCCCAATTTGGATATTTAATTTTGATGGTTAAATTTCAAACATGACTCTAGATAAACTTTACCTTCTGTGTGAGAGTTGTAGTATTTAATGTGTAATGTATATATTTGCTTTATTTTGTATCTACTTATATTTATTTGAGTTATCTTCTCATATAATGATTACGTAATTGTGTATTGGTATAAGGACTTATACTTTGTCACGTGACGGATAGAACTTTAATAGGAGAGAAATTCATTCGTACAGGAAAATTTAGTGAGATGGACTTAATATGACAATTTCGATGGAGAATTAACTTTTGTGAATGTTTTTTTTTTTCTGGTACAACTATTGTGTTTATTGAATATATTTTTTATGTCATATATTTAGATTGTACAGTTTAATTTTTTTGCTTTGAAAACAAAGCAATTGTGGAAGAGGGGTCATTTGTGAGGACAGAATTTTATGATTAATCTTTGTATATTTTATAAAGCAATCTTTTGATGGTATTTTACTGGAATTTGTGTTAAAATATTATTTTACATTTTATCTTAGTATTTCAAATTATATTGAACAAAAGTTAACAAGTTGAAACTGAAATGATATTGATCTTACATTCGATGTTAGTCAAATAAAGTATTTGTTTAGGTCAATGGTTAAAAGAAAAAAGCCCTTAAGATAAATATTAACATGTAGTGTGGTTTTATTATATAAGATTTCTTGTTATGCAATTTTTATGTATTAGGTTTGGACATTACCAAATAAGGTCATGTTTATGGCATATTGTTGAATAACATGTTGGATATATAAATGTTAGGTGGGTCAGTTTAAAGCAGTTCGGATTCCCGATCAAGATATACACATAGGACTACCAGTGGTTAAAAGATTGCATCTTGTACAGTAGTTTGAATTTCCAAAACGAAGCTAAAGAATATTAATTGGACTTCCGATTGTTTGTATTGAAATCGGAAAACCGTATTGTTATATTCTATGTCAATTTTTATTAAGAACTATGTAGATGCTGGAATATTCCACATGAATTTATTGTTAAATAATTGCAGAAATTAAATTATATTTTGGACTTTATTACTGTCTTAAACATTAGTACTTTGCCTGGTGAATTGTCCACAGACTGATTGTAACAGACACACACAAAACAAATCTGTTATAAAACATTACATTTATTTCTTTTTATTTATATAGTTGACTCATGTGTTGCTTTTCAGGTAGTGAGGAAGTCCCTATAATATAAGCAAATACTAACTCACCACCCATTACTAAATTCATTCGTTTTCGTTTATTTAGACATTTGTCATATGGATTTGATATTGATATCATAAAACACCATTTTTTTGTTTTTAGTTCAGTATAATAATACAGTTATGGCCTTTAATCGACCTCGGATAATATCCATAATTATTTAATCTGGAAAACGTTATTTTACCTCGGTCCTACGGACCTCGCAAAAATAACCTTTTCTGGATTAAATGATTATGGATATTACCCTAAATTAAAGGCCATAATTGTATATTATTAGTAAAGTTTGTCAGTGGCCTGTTCATAAGTCTGACTTATGGTATAAATTTCAATATACCCTAAATGATGTAAACTTTCTGTGATGTACATGATCCCATCCTCTTTTTACATCTTATTATATAAACAAACTAAATATATGTCGTATTTGATGTTCACATGGTTGTTAAGTTAATAGAGTAAAAATTTATTCAGTCAAATAACAGTTTGTAAAAAAATAAGGGAAATGATGAAATAATTAATTTTCAAAATCTTGGATAATATACTAGACACAAAAAGAAACGATAGTTTTTCCTTCACCAATATATTTTGACCCGTAGATATTGAATTAAATTGAATTAGACATATTTTATTGCTCAAAATATTTACAGCAAAGACCAACTGAGTTTAAGTCTTATGATGCGATATTATAATATCTCATCCTAAGACTTTAATTCAGTTGGTCTATGACTTCAGACACATATAATTTATTTTTCAAGATTTCCAAGTTTGTCGCAGGATGAGGATGATGTTTCGCCTACAATGCCTAATGACGCAAATAATTACATAACGGACGAGATTATTGGAAGCGATATCGATGAAGTTATTGACAATGATTTGGAACAATACATTCATGAAAAAAAAACAAAACCACGAACCCACTGAAAAAGATATACATAATTCCGGACATACGGGATATCGATTTTTTGAGTAGGTGAAACATTGGGAAATCAATGGTAATTGCATGGAAAAACCCGAGTACAAATTCTTATTCTTTCAAAATTATTTTTTAAAAATTCATGTTATGAATTCTCCTCGTTATTTTAAGCATAAGAAAGGCTTTATATCGATTTTAACTGTGAAAATAAATTAGAAATCAACATCGAATGTTGACCTATTTCCCATAAGCTCAGATGAAAAATCTAGAAAACAACACCTCCCCGGGTGACTTACTGTAAATTTTATCTGCTCTGTGATTATTCAAATCATGATTGTGATGTCATCACGGAATTATGTATTGAAGATGTTAAAGAGCAAGAGCAACCTAAGACTGAAATCTTAAAACTCAATTACGCTACTCCTGTACCGTCGTTTAAAGCCGTTACAATTTTACCTTGAACGATGTCACTGCTACTTCGTTTCCTGACATGGTCCAACGGGAGCTACCACTTTAAAAACTTTGTATGCACCTAAAGCCGCATCAAATCATTTCAAATTTTACAATACATTTATTCATTAATTGGCTCATATTCTTGAAAGGTTTTATTGTGATGATCTGGGAGATATTTGAATAAATGTGTAGAGGAAATGAATGATGTAACAGAGAAAATTAAACAAAAACGACTGGAAATCAGAACACTTAAAAAACAAAAATTATCCATGTCGTGAAGAAAACTAATAATTTCAAAAATTCAATATATTGGTTGATTGATTTCGGATTATGTGGATTAACTGCTTTCTAATTTTGTTGCGAGTTTAAAAGGATGTGAAGCGTGTACCATATTGTAGACAATTTCTTTTTGGAATTTATATTTCACCATGAATTCATGCACATCAAGCAAACGTCAAGATAATCAGGGCTTCGAGAAATGCATATTAATAGTTTTTCTAAATAAATTTATTGGACGATATCCAGATTTGATTGATAAATATTCAATTCCTATTTCCAATTTTATTGAAGACGGTTTTGTTTAAGTTTTGGCCTCTTTCTTGTTTCTCTCTTTTTGTAAGTGTAGTGTGATTTGTGCACCGAGCGACAAAAATATTTTACCTGTATGAGACTAGGCTTGTACATCGAACGACAAAACCATTTTACCTATTAGAGAAAAATTCTATTTTTAGACAGGATCCCAGGCACACCACTAATTCGGCCTCCTATTGACTCGTATGTTAAAATTCCGGGATTTCAAAAATTCCAATAATATAGAAATGAATTTTCCTAGGTGCGGGAACTTGATTTCCGATAACAGATCACCAACACGATAAAATAAATACATTTAAACCATATGTTGTATGGTCAAATAAGAAAATAAAATTGAACTGAAACGTTCCGGTTAATTTTATACATAGTCGCAACAGAGAATTTTCGGTATTTGGTCGTATTTTATTCGATCCGTTCTAGCTTGTTATGCAACTTAATCATGTTTTTTCAACTGTTCTTTGCTCTCCGTCATTCACCTAGAAATATTCTATGAACTTGCTGATTATAACATGTATCAATTGGCTGGAGTCTACAAATGAAAAGGCACTTTTTTTTATAGTACTATTTTCGACGTCTGTCAAACATTTGCGTATTGCAATAGTGTAGTGCGCCCTGACAATATTATGGCTTTGACATTAACACAATCTGTGCACACAGAAGCTATAGTTAATCGTCATATAAGCGGGAGGTTGATGCATCAATAAACCTGGTTTAACCCACCATTTTATCTATAAAATGTCCGTTCCAAGTCGGGAATATGACGGCTTGCCAAAAATGTTCTGTGTCGGATTGTGTTCCCCTGATTCAGTCGAATGTTATACGGATTTTCCTTACTGGTCTCTTCCTTTGATCGATTCGGACTTTCATTGTCACTTTTATATTGTATAAAAAGCAAACGATCTACAGTTTAACGACTTATTGTTTTCTGCACCGTTCCTACTAAAAACCCGCATCATATTTTTTTCTTGTAAAGTTAAGTCGTATTCATATAAATATTAAAAAAAATTCAAGACATTAATTAAGAATACCTAATTATTTATGTCGCCCCAGACGTAGTCGGGGCGACATATTGTTATTGTATTGTTTCTTCTTGATATTCTTTGTTATTATTATTATTATTATTGTTCTTCCACACATTTTTGTCCGGACTATTTTGGGAAGACGGTTTGAGGTAGGCAAGTGAAACTTGGCAGGAAGTTAGATCACCGTTACGAGTGCAGGCTACGAAAAAAATTTTTAAAATGGCCGCCATTTTACGTCAAAATTTCAACTTTGTCGGATTTCAACGAAAATTGGTTTCTAGGTAGATTTTTACGCTGCGAACAAGATGGAATCATCGAATTGGCTGCCAGGGGCGACATCAGCTATTGCTTGCAATTGCAAATCTAGTTCTAATTATTATTATAAATGAAAAACACTATAAAACCGAATTCAAATACAAATGTATGTCTAAATGACACAGGAGACAAAATTAAAATAATTTAATGCTTACTGTGCTTCGTGCAATACATTGCCTTTTTGAAATTGTATGGTTTTTTTTTTAGTGTTACTTCATTTTACACAAGGAATTGACTACTTTTCTTTGTTCAGCCATTGTAGGCGTCGCTTGCCCTTCCATTTTACAGGTAAAATATTTTTGACACTCAGTGTGCGTCACATGAGATTTTCAGGTAAAATGTTTTTGAAACTCATTGTAGATTAAATGCTTTTTATATATATAGGTATAAAATATTTTTCACATTCATTGTATCCATCGTATTAAAATCCGACTACCCATCCCCGTTCCACCACACCGAGACAATCCAGGTAGCGCTGTAGTCAGAGCCTCTGATAACAGACTCTGGTGCCGATCAAAACAATAGAATTTGAATAACAGGGTTTGAATTTTATTCTAGTTTTGAGGAAAAGATGAAGCTTAAAGGGAAAATTCGCAAAAAAATTAAAATTTGATATTATTTTCCATTTGTATAAATGAACCCGTATACATCTATATTAATGTTTTATTCCAAAGGATAAGTGCATGAGATCGATATTTCGATGAAATTGACTTCGTTGTGCTGGTCGCCATTTTGCCATCCTCTCGATAAAAATTGTCAAGATATGTCTAATGACCTTATAGATACCAAATAACGGTGACCTACCGTTGCCATTATGTACATTCTTTATCAATGTGAAGCAGACGGTTGTCTAACGTAATGATTGTGTGACAAAAGCGTATTATATACTTTTCCTGGTTTTGTTCAAATATTTTGATCACATCTAGGTACAAAACCAACATTTTATCTTTAAAAAAATGTTGAAAATATCAAAAAAGGTGCAATACGAAATTCTGACCATGGATATAATAAATCAATGTTCTGACGAGCAGACTGCTCTACAAATAATTGAAATAATATAGCCGGGATAATAAGACACACCGACAGGTAAATTTTGACAGATTGTTGTCCAACAAAACAACAAACCTGTTTATTACCCCCAATCAACAAATATATATACTTACCCGTGGCCATGACAGGAAGTATTAGCGTGGTTTATACTCTGGTCCATCTCTCTCTCATCCAAACACTAATACACAGTCGGATAAATTCCGATTCATAAGCGAAAGTAATATATCATGTTTATCCATCAATGTTACCTAACCTCGGAGGCATGCAATTAAAAAAAAGAAGGAAAAAACATCTCTGGTTTCG
The DNA here is from genome assembly GCA_002080025.1 of Modiolus philippinarum. Classification (NCBI taxonomy): domain Eukaryota; kingdom Metazoa; phylum Mollusca; class Bivalvia; order Mytilida; family Modiolidae; genus Modiolus; species Modiolus philippinarum. The sequence goes on along the minus strand of MJUU01007519.1, from coordinate 203,131 downwards.
AATCCCAAAAGGAAATAGATGTACCCAGGAAAGGCACAAACTTTGTCAATTTATTTAAATGTTCTGATGACAGCCCAAATACTTTTCAACTATAGCGAGCAGTGCTTAGTACACTATCATTAGTACATGGCATGTATTTCACAGAAAAACATTACTTTTTTATGGTTTATTTCATTAACACGTTCTTTTCTTCTATCTCTTACATTTTTAAAGCATTTTGTGTATTTCTCATATTCC
>MJUU01007519.1:148463-167621 GCA_002080025.1 Modiolus philippinarum | reverse complement strand
AAAATAAAGGATTTCTAGTCACTGGATGACGTCTTAATGAAGCGACGTCACAATATCTCTTCAATGTCGTCGTCAAGTAAACAACTGGTGTATTGAAATGAAAAAAAAAACAATGCACATCTAAAATCTCGGTTTTTGAGTAGAAAATCTATATAATAAAAAGCATAACTAATCGACCATCATGAATATCAATAAAAATGTCACTCGTGTCGATCAACGCAGTGGATTAAACTCGTTGCAGAACAAGTTCTGCAACTCGTTTAATCCTTCTGCGTTGTTCGGCACTCGTGACATTTTTACTGATATTTACGACGGTCAATTAGTTATACTATAAATGACTAAATACCGAAGTCACGGTGAAATTAAATTCTGCATATGCGCATTTCGACAACTTATGTCTCTTCAGTGCAGATAAAATCTAAACGTTTGGAAGACCATAAACTCAAAGATGTTAAAAAACTGATAGAAAACAAATAACCAATATAAAGATTGAATGGACAGTGGACTATTATATCATATGAAAATTCCGAAGTAGCGTACTGTAAACGTATTAATTTTCGCGGTTTCTTGAACTGTGCCATGTTTGCCGGTATCAATTTTCGCGGTTTTTGGAAAATATAAGAACCGTCCAATTATTTCCAGGATATTTGCAGGTACTTATTTACGCGGTCTTTTGTCAACCGCGAAAATAGCGAAAATTACTACTTTTACAGTATATTAAAGAATTCGCGATTCCATATCTTCTTGTTTACATTTATATTTTTAAGTTTTATCGTTGGCTTTAATTCAATTCAATTCAATTCAAATAAATGTCTGTTATATCGTGATAACGGATTGATTAACGTTTTCTGTGCCATGGGCCGATCAGTAAATACTACGTTGAGTGCCAGCAGGCCGATTTTAGGCCGATGTTATTTTTCATGTTGTCTAGCAACCAACATGACAATAACGTCAGTGACGTCAGCGTAATGTGCGTACTTTGGACGTACAAGTGCGACCAAATAATTTTGCACGCTTACTATATTTTTATTAACAGTGATCAAAACCAGTCCGTTGTTTTTCATATACATTACGTCTTTTAGAATGTTTGAAAAATATTCCGGAAATTTGAGAAAAATAAATCACGGGATTTCGTTAAAGCCGTTCCCCATAGACATCCCTATATATGTACTATTATAATTCTTTCCGTCTTGAAATAGTTTTGAAAATCATGATCTAATGCATAGATAGTGGAATAAAACTTGCCATAACTTTTTCGGAAATCTTCACAGGGGACACGGCTTCATATTCCCAGCTGTGTTTTGTATCACTGAGCCGTTAGGCGAAGAAGATATAGGGCATAGACAGTGGAAATTAATACATATCCCATGTGAAGCCCGAATAACTATAATATTCTGCTAGAAGTGCCACAATTTTTCTTTTAAACACGTTTTAACCACTGGGATCTCATATCAACCGTCAAGTTAACCAATCGAAGTTGCAGTATTTACCTCCATATTTCACATCTTAACGAAACATTGCCAATTTTTAAATCATTCAATAAGCGAAATTTTGCACCTGTATGATCGCCTTATTTCGTATCTATAATATATTTTAATTGCGTCGTCTGTAAAATAACGCTTCTATATTTCTTTTACAGTCTTACTGTAGCTTACTTATTCGTTTTATTTATTTTCGTATAAATCATATACCCACTGCACAACCTTTATTTGTTTTATATATCATACATATCTACCAAATGTTCTGTTCAACAAGCGCACTTTGATGCCCATGTACTGTTGACGCTTTTTCATTGTTAACGTCACAGTAAAACAACGTTCCTGCGTTCTATTTACAAAATAAACAAAACAACGCTTGGCACTGAAGCAAAATTTGCACAAATTTCTCGTGGCACTCATCTCGAGAAATCAAAACACTGTTTTATCGTGATAACAGATTGTTTAACCGTTATTTCGAGAAAAACAAAACAATGTTATATTGTGATGACGGATTAATTTACTGTTATCTCGAGAAAAAAACAACACTGGTACATCGTGATAACGGATTAATTTACTGTTATCTCGAGGAAAACACTATAGAGCCAATGCCAAAAACTTTATACGGGCAGATATAGAGTACGCGGATCCAGCCAGAAACGTACTGGTGGCGTACTTTTAATTATATGACGCTGCAATTCTAAACTGACAGTCTTTTACCGATTTTTCATAAATTTATAAATAAGTGATCAAAACCAATAAAATACAGCACGAACAGCAACAAAATATAATAATAAAGTGAAATATCTAGAATTCAATCTTTTAGTAAATTGTAAAATACAAAGCACTAAACTATCTGAGATCTAAATCTTTACAAACCGACAGAGTGTGTTATCGATCTGTCATGTTTATTGATTAATAAATAAGTTTTTTTTGCCCTGCCATAGTGACGGGATGCTTTAAGTTTAACCCTTATCCGTACGTCCCGTACGTCCGCTTTTGTCAAAGATTTCTCAGCTTCTATATGTACAATTCGATGTTTGGTTTGAAGCTTAAGTATGGAAACTTTTACTGTGTCTCCCATTTCCACGTCTCTCGCATATTTACTATAGGAATAAAAGTAATTTTGGAGGAGTTTATCGATGTGTAAACGCGGCCGACTCACTCACAAACTAAATAAAGTCCGAAGGACTTTATGTAGAGTTTGTGAGTGAAAGGCCGCGTTTACACATCCATAAACTCCTCCAAAATTACTTTTATTTCTTATAATTCCAATCCTTTACTTTGAACAATGTTGTCATTGATTTTTACGTCACCATATACTGCACTATTTGACGTCGTAGTGTATTAATGGGCAAGAAAAGTTTATCGAGAAATAACTTTTTTGTTGTTCATGACGTTGACCAATGAAATTGGACGTTGCATTACCAATTGGAATTATTACCTGTTTGTAGATACTATGGTTGAAATTTTGAGCACATGTAACACGACAACATTTCGTGATTTGATATTTTGTCCGAAGCTTTAGTATGGTGACTTGTACCGTGTCTCCCCTTTTCAGATCCGTCACAAACTTACTTCCTGTCTCCCGATACTATGATAAAGACTTTGGACGCATGTAACATTACTTAACATTTAGCGGGGGCATCCGTGTCCCATGGGCAGATTTTTAGCTCACTTGGTCATTTGAGCTTTTGCCATCACTCGACGTCCGTCGTCCGTAACCATCTAAATTTTTGACTATCTCTTCTCAAAACACTGGACTAATTTCAACAAAACTTTTCAGGAATGGTGTATAGAAGGTCCTTCACAAAGACTGCCCGATTTTTCCGATCCGCCAAAAAAACATGGCTACCTTTTTATTTATTTATTATTTTCATTAATTTATTATTTTGTTTTCATTAATGCTGCTGATGAGAGATTACTTCTTAAAACACGTATACATCGTAACGAAATTTACCGTGTATTATGCAATATGGCTATTTATTGTATTTTGAAAACATGCCACTGCTTGTTGACCAGAGGTCCCTTAGGGTATTCACCAGCCACATAGTCGGACTTGACTGACTTCAAAAAATTATCTTGCGTTTTATAAAAATATCCTTTGTACTGAATTTGGCCTCCTATTTTGATATCTTTGGTAATAAGTACTTCTTTTTTTACTACGTTTGAAATATGGCTTTCTATATTGTTTGATTGATTCATTGATATGGGGTTTAACGTCACTTTCAGCAGTATTTCTTTCATCTAGCTCATGACGGTCAGTTTTAGTGGTGGAGGAAGCCGGAGTGACCGGATAGAACCATCGACCTTGGGCAGGTAACTGACATACCTTATCACTTACGATTGTTAGTTGAGTGCACCCTTTTTGTAATGTACAAAGTTGGGCGCGAACTCACACCGCAGTGGTGATAGACTACAGTGGTTGTAAGAACTACCTTAACCACGCCCCCCCTATTTTTTTTTTATTTTTAATGCTGCTGATGAGAGGTTACTCCTTGAAACACGTGTACAGCATTAAGATTATACAACCCGGATGTTTATTGTATTTTGCCATAGCAATCAGTACAGGTAATATGGCTTCAAACTCCGTTCCAAAAATCATATGTGATGTAATGTTATATATATATTTTCATTGAGAAAAATCTGACCATAAACATTTTGTTCAAACTGATTGAAATATTACTTTTTTAGCATCTTATTGTTAACCTAGGAATAATTTATCTTTTTCTTCAAATGAAAAAATCAAGGGGGTTGTAAGAATGTATAACTAAAACTGATAGGAATGAAAAAATTCACATACATTTTGTATTACATAGTCGATTTTGTGAACCTTTGCCTTCACTCCAGAAGTTACAGACTGGATGAATGAAATATCAAATGTTGTTGGGCGATTGCTTAGCGATCGATGAACACCAAGTGATTCCAACAGTCACAATGATCCTATCACATTTCAGCCATCTCCTCCGAAGCTACTACCTAATAATTGTCGACGCTAATATTCCATAAGATCCATTGCATCTCAATGTTATTTGCTTTATAAATACAAAAATACCGAAGTTGCATAAAAACAGCAAATTAGTTATGCTGTACACGTGTTTTAAGGAGTAACCTCTCGTCAGCAGCATTAAAATCAAATAATATGGAAAACCATAATCCAAAACTAGTGCAAAAAGAAGTACTCATCACCAAAAATATCGAAATAGCTATTATCTATTTTTAGCTATTAATGTCTAAATCAGCTACATCGTAAAGTCTTAACACAAAAAACTTCCAATAAACAAGTTCTACTGGTTGCCATGTCTGTTCAGAGAAGACAAAAATCAAAGAATCATGCGACAAGCATTTAAAACATATTAAATAGATGAGGAAACAACAAATAAACTTAAGGAACTGAAATAACATCACAATCAGCTAATTACAGGGGTTACTCCTCATGTTTCTAAAATGACCGTTGTCTTGGAAACAACAAATGATTCTTCGTGTTTTCCATCTGTCTATTTGTTTTAAATTGCAACATTAGTTGTTTCGGGTACTGAAAACAAAATGATAGATTTTTTGAATTTTTTCTGTGATTTAAAATCTATTAAATGTTCTTTAAAATTTAAGTAAAAGATCTTAAGGTTACCTAACTCATTTTTTTGAAAATAGCAAGATTTTTTCTTTTTAATATAGTTTGTATAAGGAGAAAATACGATAGAAATTTCAAAATGAATAAATAACTAAATACCGAAACTACTGTTGTGAGTTTTGTTTCTGCATTTGGCAATTTCGACAACTTATGTCTCTTCATATAAAATCTAAACATTTGGAAGACAGTAATATCAAAGATGGTTACAAATTGATAGAAAACAAGTAATTAATATATTCTAAATGGAGCGCCAAAATCAGCTAAGGACAGAGTTTTGCATGAGTGAGACACTCCTTAGTTTTCTAGAAAATTTACAAAAATTTAGATATTGTAAGCTTCCAAATAAAATTGGCTTTCGGGTCGGCACCGAAGTGCTGACAATAGGGCTTTTGAATAGGCTCAGGTACTAGCAGTTCACCAGCAGAGACATCGACCCAGTGGTTACAAATAACGAAATACCGAAGATACTGTGAATTTATTTTCTGCATATGCGCATTTCGACAACTTATGTCTCTTCACTGCAGATAAAATCTAAAACTTACAAATAACCTAATACTGAAGTTACTGTTGTGTGGTTTTTTTTTTTTTTGGGGGGGGGGGGTTGGTCTTCGTTTTGTTTTGTTATTTGCGTATGGCTATTTCGACAACCTTTGTGTCTTTAGTGCAGATAAAATCTAAAAGGTTGGAAGACCATAAACTGACAAATAATCAATACTGAAGTTACTGTTGTGATTTTTTTTTTTAATTTTTTGTCTTCGTTTTGTTTTGTTTTTTGCGTATGGCTATTTCGACAACCTTTGTGTCTTCAGTGCTATTTCGACAACCTTTGTGTCTTCAGTGCAGATAAAATCTAAAAGGTTGGTATACCATAAACTAACAAATAACTCAATACTGAAGTTACTGTTGTGTTTTTTCTTTTATTTTTCTTATTACCATTTCGACAATCTTTGTCTCTTCAGTTAAGATAAAATTCATTTATTTCGAAGACCATAAGATCAAAGATGTTTAAAAACTGATAGAGAACAAATAAATAATATAATTTAAATGGAAAGCCAAAATCAGCTAAAACGATAGATTATGGTGCAAAAGTAGTATATAGTATGTTATAGAAATCATTTTGAAAATATAAACTGAAAGATATTGATCCTCAATTAAATTTTTGAAAAAAAATCATGAAAGTGTGATTTTCACCTTATAAATTCCATATAGTTGTCTCCCTTTAATAAAGTAAGATTGGCACAATGGCGGCATCAATGTTGCTCATTTTATTTTAGTTGTTATCAATTAACTATTCAAAATTATTTTTACAACATTTTAATGTTAAATTCCAATTTTCATCAGATGCGCAAGATGGATGGACAGTTTAAGACAATGCCGTGTACAGGCTATTCCTTTTTCGTCTTTTGAGATTTTTTTTCTGTATTTGGCGCGTGGATTAATCAGTTGAAGTTAATATGTCATTAATACAATTTGGAAATATTGTCACAAGTTTTGTATCGTCATGGCATATTTTGGAATACATTTTCAGACCTGTTTTGATATTACTACTTTAGCTGTTTTGATATTACTACCGACAAATTTTGACACTTTTTGCATTATACAAAAACTCACCGTCAAGCGTTTCTCCAAAAGGTAAATGATACAGACTTTAAATTTTGCTACAAGCATTGTATAGTCATTCTATATTGTGGGGTGCATCTTCAGACATATTTGTAACTGCATTCTGTTTATTTCATAACGTTTTTTTATATTTATGTGTTGTGTCAACAATAGTAATGCTTCCAAACCTTTATTTTTACCACACATACACATAAATTTTGCACTTGTTATAGCGGGCCAATGGAGTTGTCTGCCATCTCTCCGATGTATACTTTTTTTTGTTTTATTGTTTGGTCTGTGATGCCTCCATATGTTGTCTTGATTTAACATTGATTTTTAAAAAAAATTCCCACAAGCTTCTTTTGTATTTCTTTGCCGCTTTATTCGTAATAAAGTGATCATACTGTACATGAATTCCAGGATAAAGAAAGACAGTTCTATTATCTCTTTATAATGCACATCTGTTCAATAATTAATTAAGGTGCGTTCTTTGAAACTCAATATGCAGTACAAATTAATATAATGTTTTTATTTTTACTTTTCAAAGGGTNGATTAATCAGTTGAAGTTAATATGTCATTAATACAATTTGGAAATATTGTCACAAGTTTTGTATCGTCATGGCATATTTTGGAATACATTTTCAGACCTGTTTTGATATTACTACTTTAGCTGTTCTGATATTACTACTTTAGCTGTTTACCGACAAATTTTGACACTTTTTGCATTATACAAAAACTCACCGTCAAGCTTTTCTCCAAAAGGTAAATGATAGATACAGACTTTAAATTTTGCTACAAGCATTGTATAGTCATTCTATATTGTGGGGTGCATTTTCAGACATATTTGTAACTGCATTCTGTTTATTTCATAACGTTTTTTTTATATTTATGTGTTGTGTCAACAATAGTAATGCTTCCAAACCTTTATTTTTATCACACATACACATAAATTTTGCACTTGTTACAGCGGGCCAATTGAGTTGTCTGCCATCTCTCCGATGTATACTTTTTTTGTTTTATTGTTTGGTCTGTGATGCCTCCACATGTTGTCTTGATTTAACATTGATTTTAAAAAAAAAATTCCCACAAGCTTCTTTTGTATTTCTTTGCCGCTTTATTCGTAATAAAGTGATCATACTGTACGTGAATTTGCCATAAGATAAAGACAGTTCTATTATCTCTTTATAATGCACATCTGTTCAATAATTAATTAAGGTGCGTTCTTTGAAACTCAATATGCAGTACAAATTAATATAATGTTTTTATTTTTACTTTTCAAAGGGTTGTAGCTTAATTTTGAACACGGAGATTTATTCTTGATTAACAACCTAATTACACTCGATAGACTATTTGTTTGAATATTACAATGTGCAGTAGCATAGCTAATCGTATACTTGAATTTTTGGTATGAAATCTACAATAAAAAACACACACATTTGCGCAATACACACTGTCCAAAATATATGTATAAAACGCTTTTATATTTGATTTAATATTATTTTTCAAATTATCTTCATTTCCTATAGAAATTCTGAGTGCTCGATGATTTCAGGTGTGATTTAAGTTATCGAAACGCACACACCCTGCATCTGGATACCTCTTGTTCTAAATTTTTACTTTATAATATTACATTCATTCAAATGTAAACTTTAAAATGACCATAAAAACTGATTAATGCATAACATACACCAGCTGATCAGGTTATTGGGTCGAAATGAATGTTTCAGCTGTGTGCTTTCAACAATACTAATAAAAACATTTTTCATGCCATGTACAAAACCTTTCCCTTCAAACTGTGCATAGGATTACAATGATGGCAAATGGTCAGAGTATGTATTTCGTTTTATAATACAACGCTTCGTTAGAAAAAAAAGGATGCAGACTGTCAATTTAAGGTGGTTCGGGTGTCGTAAATAATTTGCGCATCTATCTTGCACATCTGAAAAATTGGAATTTACCATAAAAATGTTGTAAAATAATTTTGAACAATTAATTGATAATAACTTAAATAAAATAAGCAACAATCGTGCCACAATTGTGCTAATTATGGAAGTTTTGAAAACCTTTTATTTTATTAAGGGAAGACGACTATATATAAATAATTAGGAAAAATAATACTTCCATGATTTTTTAAAAAAAAATATCGTTAACCCCTATTTCATTTCATATTTTCAAAGTGATTTCTATAACATACTTTATATTAAGTTTTAACCAAAATCTATCGGCTTATTCATAAAAAATTCTAAAATTGTATTTTCTCCGTATAAAGAAGGGTATAACTCCCTACCCCCTTGAGTACAGAGTACACCCAAAATTTGAGATGAAGTTCAGAGTCCATTTTTCTTTATTTTTTTTATTTTTTAAATTTGAAGTAAAAGTACAAAATGCTATGAGTTTAGAGTTCGTGGAGTCCATAGACTCAAGTGGTCAAGCCCAAAGTACGTCCCCAAAAAGGCCAAAGTCCCGGGTCCAAAAAGGGGTTATACCCTAATGAAGACTACTAGTATATTAAAAAGGTCAAAATCTGGCTATTTTTAAGTTTCCCACTGAATAACGAGTTAGGTGAACTAAAGATTTTCTAAAATTTTGAAGTACATTTAATAAACTTTGAATCACAGAAAAATTAGAAAAAGTTCGGATTGCTGATCTAGACTTTATTAGCTAATCTGAAGCACATAGCATTGAAAAGCAATGGATCTTATGATAATAGCATCGAGAATTATTGGGTCGTAGTTTCAGAGATGAATGAAATATAAAAGGATAATTGTGAGCTGTTAAAATCACTTGGCGTCCATCGATCGCTCATCAATCGCCCAATAACATTTAACATTTCAGTCTAAAAATGCTCGAGCAAAGGCAAAAGTTTACAAAATGGGTAGATTGATTTATCTAATCAATTTTTGTTAACCATTCCCAGCAACCTTGACATCATCCTTGGGCACCCATCACTTTCATGTTGGAGTTCCCACTTATTTTTTTTTATCTATTTATTAAATAATTTATTTTATTACTGTCTGCTTTTTTGTTATATCCTAGTTTATTCTGTTGGTTTTCATTTGTATTACCTATGATGTAGCCTCTGATGAATTCTTAATTTTGGACTTTCCTCTTTCATTTGCTGATGTATTCTGATATTAGATATTATGATGTTGTAATCTACCTTAAATAATATTCTTGAGTTTACTTTTTGTAGTTTACTCCGTAGTAAGCCTTTTTAGTAGCTTAAATATTACAGATATGGCTAATGATTCTTTGAAGTCATAATTTTGAAAACTCAAGTAGCTGTACAAATTATACCCTTTAATAATGCAATTTCTGTATTCAAATCTAACATATAATATTTGCAGCTTATAATTGTCAAGTAATTTTCAAACATCAAAGAACGAAACAACATAATTACATACTTCAAGTCGTTTATATGGATAGTTAAATGAATAATTTCATACACAAAGCATTTTTTAAAATTTTTTAATTAACTAAGTAAATGCGCTATTGTGCAAAAGATCTGATTTGGATCTTATTTTGGTAATTTGTTCTCTATCAATTTTTCAGTATCTTTCAGTCTAAAGTCCTCCAAATGTTTTGATTTCATCTGCACTGATGAGTTGCGTAGATGGACATCTGCAGAAAAAATGTTGGTACAAATATATTTTATATATTTTTACCTTGCGTTGACACTTTATCGCTAATCTGAAATTAGCCAAATTTGGCATAAAGTATTAACCCGTAGTAAAAACTATAGATAGGTAATAAATTAATTATTTTTACCATGGCAAGGTAAAGAATTTACATATGAATGAACTTTGGTATTTAGTTATATCTCATCATTGGGACGATGCCTCTGCTGTTTGGCTGTCAGTCACAAAGAGAGTATTCAGTCCAGCAGTCAGTACTTCGGTGGCCTGAAAACCGATTTCATTTGGAAACTTGCAAGATACAATGTTTTGGAATTTTGGTTTAAAACTACATGCATAGCTCTGTCCTTAGCTGATTTTGGCTTTCCAATTAGGTCATATTGGTAATTTGTTTTTTATCAGCAGTTTTATAAATCTTTAAATTATTGTCTTCCAAATGTTTTAATTTGATCTGCAATGGAGCGACAGAAATTGTTTAAATGGTCAGTAGTCAAGTAAAGTTTATTGATAAAGTCAGTGATATCACTGCAAACATTGATATATGTAAATATAAATAAAAAGTAATGATTCAGTTGAAGTAAATACATTAACGACGTCGTTAAATCAAAGACAATAAGTAAAACAAACAATTGTTGACTTACAGATCATATTCGTGAAAAATCAGTCACCTTAAGGTAGTAGACCTGTGGTAAGAGGAGATAACTCCTTTTTTTTATAAAAATTGCTTGTTGCAATAGGTATGAATAAAAAGCAAGATTTAAAATATTTTTTCATAAATAGAAATAAAATATCCATTTTATCATGAAAATACATCCTTTTGATAAATCACTTCATAATGCCTGCATTAAAAGTACCAGGTTTTGAAAGGAATCTTGGAATCTTTTGAAAGGAAAAATGTTAACATTAAATGAAAGTCAGATATTTGGCAAGGGAGGTATTTCTTTCAACTTGACGTTCAGTATTGAGGACAATTATGCCTTTTCATGCAGTTTTCCGAACATTGTGAAAAACGGTACGGTGAATTTTTCTGAAATTTTGACATAAGTTATATGTGTGGAGGATCTTTAATTCTCAGTTTTTGATGAAAATTGAAGAGGGTGGTAAAGGGTTATTTTCGTGCAACGTTTTTGGGGTTTTATAAATTCGTGTTTTCGTGTTTGGTGTTTTTATTCCTCGTGTTTTCGTGTTGGCATTATTTCACGTGCCTCGTTTTTGTCCATATTTTGAGCTCGTGATTCGTTTTGAATATTTTATATTTCGTGCGTGTTCATTTTTCTGTAAAATAAATCAATTAGAATGGTAACGGTACCAGAAAGTATTACAGAGCCAAATTTCATAGATTTTCATTGATTTTAAGAGCCTTCGGGTAAAAAAATTTAGAGAAGATGCATGAATCACTATAAATCATGATAGCTTCTCAAGTTTTCGGCGAATTAAGACCAGTAATTTTCCGTGTTTCGTGATTGGCCATTTTTATCACTCGTGTTTCGTTTTCGGCAATTTTTAAGCACGTTCTTTCGTGTTGGGGACCCCCCTTTATCACCCCCATTGAATTATAGGACTTCATATAAAAAAAATTGAACAAAGCTCTATTTTGTTTTGACAATGCAATGGCTTTGGTACTGCAAATCAACACTTAATATGTGCTTATGATATTAATTATCTGGTATTTAGTTCAACAAGTTTCTTAGAAGCAGTTTAACAATTCAGGACTAATTTACGCTGTTTCTTACTTACACGAAGTTCATATTTATACGCCTTATGGTGATTTCTTAACAGAATTTAAGACCCCTAAGACAGGGGTGTTTCTATGAGCTGTATATAAAAAATCTTACGGTGAAACTTTTCAAAAATTTTTCTTGAAGTACATTAGCACATAATTGTTTCATGCTGTGAATTATAAAAAAAATTGAATTTGTGAAAAATTTTGGGGTTACCCCGGGTCTACTACCTTAATTCACCAAAATATATATTTTGTAAATTCTAGATATTTCTGAGCAAAATGTGCACATCCTCACATCCTAAGTTACTTTTGCTTCGCCATTTTTCCTGTAATTACGCGTCGAATTCAAATTTAACTATAAATCATTAAGCTGTGAAACTCGTCGTAAAAAGCACAAAAATATCATATGTAGACAAATTTTCTTGACTCCAGAAAAACTTGTTATAGCAAAAAGGAATATTATAACACCAATAAAAAACATTATTATTTTTATAGACTTTATACAATATTTCAACTGAAAAATGATTAAGTATGCACATTTCAACTGATACTCTACTTTTATTCAGAAAATCTCCATTAATGCATTTTTTGAATTTAAAGTATCAGGCGTCACAAAAACGTCTGTCACATTTTCCCATACCCACATATCCCAGCCTTCTGCAGTTTGGCATGGAGTATCAGTTTAGAAACGTTTGCCGTGTAGGAGAGTTTGGGATCTTTCGCATGCCCATTTTCTGTGGGACAGAGCTTCCAAATGAAAGCGTTGTTCCATTGGTTGGGTAATCTACGGCATGTATTTGTAGATATTTTGTTTCATGTGCATTTATTTCACATCCTTTCCTTGTTCATCTACATTTATCCTAGTTTCCATCATTTGTTACCACCTTTTTGCCAAATCGACAATAATTATAATTCAAAGATATGCACTGATACGTATATGTTATCGGGCTCTTGATAGCTATGTATCGTAAAATATCAACCCGTGAGCCAGAATATAAAGCTTCATATTCTGGCGAGCGGGATGATATTTTACAATACATCAGCTGTCAAAAGCCCGATAACTTGTTTATCATCCTTTAATTGCATTTTAGATTTGTATTTATTGAACCAAGGTTTCAAATTCTCCCAAAGTTGCGCGGGAAATTCGACAAATGTGTCATTCACGCCTTTTCAGCAATTTGAAGCTTCAAAAACATGTTTTGTAATTTTTTATTACTTAAGCGGCAAAGCTTCAAAAACATGTTTTGTAAGTATTTTATCACTTAAGCGGCAAAGGTTTTGCAACTGGATGAATATTTACTCGAAATAATGTCGATTTTGAATGTTGCAGCAACCTTTGGTTGTTACGATATTCTTTCGTTCCTTGGAGCTATCATAATGTGAAAACGTCAAAGCTCTTCAGGATATATCAACGACCTAGTTTCTACAATTTTTCTGACGTCTAGTCTATCTATTTGTGAACCAAGATTCTGGTTTGAATGTACAATCGGAAAGAGCAAATGCAATAGATGTTTATTTGCATTCGTTTGATTTCGTGTGAAAACTTGAATAAAAGTTATTTCCTCTGAAACTTTGGGAGAATCGCTTGATATATCCAGGTCATCCTCTGATATATCCGGGTCAACAGGATATGGCTTTTGCAGAAAGGCCCTGCGGGTTGATATAACCGTGGGGAAGGATGATAAGAATATAATATCTTCTAGCTAGTGACCAAAACAATTCCAAAGAAGAATTCGCTAGATTTGACACAAATACTTTTTAAAGTAAAAAAACACTACAGTCAAATATGTCAATTAAAATTAGAGATAAACCACTAATTTTTCTTGCTCCGATGTAATTGTTAGATTGCATTGTTCATACTAGCACAACAAATTTCTAATAGTGTATATTAAGTTTTGAAGCCTGTACTGTATTTATTTACTCTGTACATGTAACCTGAAGGTTTTTGTATTGAGTGAATAATAATGCCAAGATGTTTAATAATTAAAATTTGTTATCGTTAAAGCAGCATTTTAAAAGATTACATAATTTTTACAAACTGTTTTCTACTTTGCATAAACACAAAACATTGTTACATTATCTAAAAAGACTATTTTAATACATCAGCTATATTCAATATACATGATGATATGTGCTTACCTTAGTTATATCAGTGTGGTCTGACTTCACATCTCATCACATTTGGATTATTTGGCTTCGTCGGGTTTTCTTGTAATTAGGCTTTGCATTGAAATTTTAACTGGAAATCAATGCAAAAATATAAAAATATATATCATTTGTAGACTGCTTCTTCACGACTTTATAAAAACGACTGTTTATGCAAAAATGCCTATATTTGTGTTTTTTTGTAAAACTCCAGAAAAAACATTGTTCTTATGTTATGGATAACAATCAATTTTTCAACTTTTAAATCGGCCGGAATATGTTTTTTTTTATTTAATACACTTCTTTTCAGAGAGAAAAGTTTTGTTATGGTAAGCCGCTACTCTACATCTGATTATAGGAAAAATGAAAGGATATGGAGTGAATGTACATGTGACAAAACGCACACGATACATAGAGAACTCCAGTTTATCAAGAACAGGGCTTTTATTCCTGTCTACATCTTGATGTCGCCTGAGGGTCTTCAACTAGAGGTGAACAATATTCACCCCCTCAAGCGAGATCAAGGAGGCCCCTAGCCTGCACTTAAGCGGTATTCTTGACAAAAATTATATCAAGGTCACTCCCTTGCTCCCCACCCGCCATGGAGTGCCAACTTGGGCGGTGCTCAGGGTTATCCAGCTGAAAGCACCAGGGTTACAGGAAGAGAATAAAAATATTGAGCAACATCGATCGCAGCTAAAATATGTCATTGAAGCAACATATATCGGGAGCGGTCAATGAGGAAAAAAGTAAAATCAGGCACTGTATGCCTACCAACATTTGTCATTAAGTAGCCCGACGAAAGACAAAAATAAGGACAAAAATGTATGTTCTTAAGCTCTCAAATTATATGATGTCGACGAAATAGAATAATATATGTAACGCTCATATCGAAAAAGCTGATCATGACCTAAATAACATTAAAATGGGCTTTGTTCCATGAAAAAATAAAGAGATATGGAGTAAATGTACATAGGACAAAATTCTATGAAAACACGGTAAGATTTAGAAAAAGATCGTTGTAGTTCTTCATCTGAGCGTAATTCACTTGCTAAATGTTGAACAACGCTACATCAATGTATCCATTTTGTCATGGATGCAGTTTCGTCACCAAGCATAACATATCGGGAAAAGTACTGTTGACCGTTGCCCAACAAAGGGACCAATGGACAATACAACAAATAAAGGATCACAGGACACTCCATGTTAACATTAAAACCTGCTAAGCTCCATGTTTGCAATTAAAACGTGCTAGGTTCTATTTTAATAAACCTTGTTTGTTCAAGGGTTTGCATCAATCCTGCTCTGTTCCTTTGTTCAAATCTACAGTGTTCAGTGTTCGCATTAAATCTGTTTTGTCACGTGTTTCAATCAAACATGTTCTGTTCAATGTCTGCGTCAAACCGTCTCTATTCAATGTCAAACCTCGCCTGTTCCAGTTTTACACCTTATCTGCCATGTTCCATGTGTGCACAAAATCAAAATACCTAATAGCAACTTCAATACGGCCCCTAGCACCGGTTTGATCGGAATTCATTGCTAATTGTCGAGCAACGCTACATCCATGCTTTTTTAACTAATGATCCATCTCTGTTCAATGTCAAAACTCCATGTTTAAATTAAACCTGCAATGTTCCATATTTGCACAAAATTTGCTTTGTTCCATATTTCTCCAAACCTGCTATTTCATGATTTTTGTTCCAAATTTGCATCTGTTCCATGTGATTTCTATAAACCTGCTCTCTTCTATGATTGAATCAAACCTGCTCTGTTCCAATGTTTAACTTTGCAAGCTTTACTGCGTAACTTTTTTGCATTAAATTTGTTCAAGCAAACCAGATACACATCCTATCTATTAAGTACCAAACATTCTTTTTCTGTTCTAATTTAGATGCCTCTGCTGGTTGACTGTTATCCCCGAGGGTATTCACAAATCCAGTAGCTAGTACTTCGGTGCGAGCCGAAAACCAATATCGTTTGGAAACTTGCAATTTCTAAATTTAACAAAATTTTGTTCAAAACTAAGGAGTATCTCCTTCTCGAATAGCTGTGTTTTTAGCTGGTTTCGGCTTTACTATTTTTATTTCGATGTATGGATTTCCAATTTTTTTTTTAATCTGCACTGAAGAGACATTAGTTGTCAAAATGCTAATATGCAGAAACTAAATTAACAGTAACATCGGTATTTTGTTGTTTAGAAAAGACAATTGTGCGAAAAATATCTTAAAGTGTGACTTGAAAAAAGACGCCATGTTAACCATCTAATTAAAGAACATTAATTCAAGATACCAGTTTAGGAAGTTCGTTTGGTTTTATTTCATACTGTATTTAAGTAATCGCAATAAACTCGATAGACTCATTGTAACTATTGAAATGCATTAAAATATGCAGCGTATCATTAGGATGCAATTTAGCTGCATCAAAAAATAAGATAAGTTTCATCAGAACCTTAAAAAGTCATTAAAATGGAAATGAGAGGAAAGCCATTACATAAATAACGCCTTTGTTACCCAATAGACAGATATGTCATTAATTCACTAATGCATCATTACGCTAACAAGATGATGAGGGCTTAACTGCTATAACTTTGCATACGATTTAATATGAAATGCAAAACCTTGATTTATATTGAATACAGAAGTGTTGATTTCTTGATGTCATTATCAAGGATTTGACTTGTAATCTGTCTACAATAAATCTATAATACTGTTGATCGTAGACACTATCTGAGCGAAAGTATCGCCTTTGGAAACTTGAACACAAAACCCGAGCATTAGCCATTGATTGGTCCATAAAAAAACTGATATATTACTTTCAATCACTATGGTCTCGGAATCTTAATGTTTCTTTACATTAGCATAAATATATACTGGTAAACAATTCTTACCATGTTTTTCTAGAAATTTTGTCCCATGTACATTTCCACCATATCCCTTAATTTTTTCATTCCAACAAACTCAGGGAGCATGAATGAGCAAGAGCTTTATATTGTCACACGAAAAGACTATTTTGGATGTTCGATGC
Source organism: Modiolus philippinarum (assembly GCA_002080025.1). Lineage (NCBI taxonomy): Eukaryota > Metazoa > Mollusca > Bivalvia > Mytilida > Modiolidae > Modiolus > Modiolus philippinarum. The sequence goes on along the minus strand of MJUU01007519.1, from coordinate 150,388 downwards.
ACTTACATTATGTACTCATGATATTTCCATGTATGTATTTTGCCAACATGTGTATGGTTTGTCGAAATTTTTATAATTTAAGGAAAATTGTGTAATTTCTATGTTGTTATCTTTTTCATAGCAATAACGGTCTTTCAGCTGACTTTCAGGCGCAAAACCTTTTTTTTTAGATCATTATTGTATTTCGTGTTGTGTGATGTGTTTTGACTCTTGGATTTTTGTAAACGCCACTCCTGTGTTCCTTCGGTATTTCCTGCCGTTGTTCAAATGTAGTTAAATTGAACTTGCTTCGATATTTTCAGAGCAGATGACAGGGTCCAATGTCAACGGAAGTAGAATACCGAAGGAACAAAGGAATGGAATTTACAAAAATCGAGGTCCAAAGAGAAGTCCGAACTATGTTCAGTGCTTCTGGAATGCTTATAATTTGATCCAAACGAAATGACTAATTTTTGTAAAGGACCTTCTATACTATACAAATGTTCATTGAATTTGCTGCAAGATTTCAAATAAGATGATCAAAATATGATTTTCTCATAGGGTTCATTGTTAAACTACTGACCATGTTCCCTACCAGTGGTCGTAATTTTTTCAATGCAGAATCAAATGATCATTTTTTTATAAAGGATCTTCTCACATCATTTCAGTATAAGTTAGTTTAATTTGCTTCAATAATGTTTATTGAATCAAAGGAATTGACCTAGTTTTGTAAAGAAAACTCTTTACTACATTTTTGTAAAGCCTTTTTTAAAAGATTTGTTTCATATGTATAAGAGATGATCAAAATGCAAATTGCCCATAGGGACATTGTGAAACTATATTCTTCACTGACCGTAATTTATTTTTCAAATAAGACTGAAATAAACACCTTTCTTTCATAATTTCCAACCTGCTTCGATAGTTTCAGAGCAGATGATGAAAATGATCGTTTTCCATAGAGTCTAATGTTAAACAGTGTTCGACGCTGGAAAACATGTTTTACCGGATTCCTACGAAATTAGCAACTTTTGTAAACCTTTATATGTCATTCCTGTAAAGTTTGGGTGTATTTGCATCATGAATTTCAGAGGATCAAAATACTATTTTCGTATAGGTCCAGTGTTAAACTGTATCCAGCCCTGGTGCCATGTTTTTGGACAAACCAAAACAACGGCAGTAGAATACCGAAGGAATAAAGCACAAGATTACACAAATCGAAGTCCAGAGACAAGGCAAAGGCAAGAGCACCAGAAGACGGAAGACCAAGGACACCACATGCCCACAAAACACACGAACATTACATATACAACACAAAAAACTAAAGCACTAACAGTGCGAACTTTCAATAAACAAGAGTGACATCAGGTGCTCCGGAAGGGTAAGCATGTCCTGCTCTGTGAACAGCACCCGTCACACGGTCAGTGAGGCATATGTTTTGAAAGATCTGTAAGGTTACTGATTGGTTATTGTCATTTTCTAACCCGAAACAAAACCACTTGATAGCCATGGCACATGTAACCCTCAAACAGTACCAAGGTGAAATTTTGAAAAGCTTTTGTAATCACTTTAGAATCAAACATGGACAGGGACAAATCAGTACCACAAACATCACTGACGAAGACAAAACTAAAATTTAACAAGACAACACAAAAAACTAAAGCACTGACAGTGTGAACTCCCATAAAAACTGAGAGCGACAGCAGGTGGTCCGGAAGGGTAAGCATGTCCTGCTCTGTATACAGCACCCGTAACACTGTCAGTGGGTCAATCCAGGGTAAAGTCAAAACCGGTAATGTCAAATCCGGGAAGATGTGAATCTAGCTGAAAATGTCAGTTTTTATTTGTGTCACTGACATTTCATATCTATCTATGATGTCGTGGTGACGGCCATAGAATTTCTGAAGGGACGAAAGTAACAACGGCTGAACATATCCCTGACTCAGCAG
>MJUU01007519.1:111408-139460 GCA_002080025.1 Modiolus philippinarum | reverse complement strand
ACGTGACAAGACTTAAAGATTCTTTTTATAATAAAATTGTTTTTCAAAAACGTGATGTCACATGTTTTATGAAAATACCCCTAAATTAACTCTGAATATGCCCATAAACTATATCTGAAAACACCCAACATATCTTATCGTCAAAGAAAAATATCTTATACTCTGAATTACTGAATTTCAGTAACAATTAAATGTTATAAACTTAGAAATAATAAGAGAACTGATAACATAATGTAAACTGAATGAATTATGCTCGATCTACACAAATAATCTAAAATAATAAAATGAATTAATGACATTTAAAAATCTTGCTTATGGTTACAATTTGTCAGACAAATTTGTCATGGAAACGTGTTATCAGAAATCAATGTGTAAAGATTTTACAACACTAGTATATACAAAGTAGAACGAAATGCATTACAATTATTTGTTGTCAAAATTTCACAGCTTCTTCATCACTCTTCTCTGTATGTGTACAATAAAAAGGAAACAATGTCCATTTAAAGCTTAATAATGTCTTTTTAATGTTTAATGTAATCAAAGGTAATAAATGCAATTGTTTGTATATAAATGTGCATCTAAGATGTCAGAGATAGGCAAAATCACGACACATAACTGCATTTTGACATGAATAAAAATATAAAATAATATTGTTATTAAGATAATATTTCTCACGTCCATTCTTTAGTTAAAAAACGTATCAAACAACTGACATGGTCTTTTTTTATTTGTGAAAACAATTTAAGATTATTTGGCTTTAAAAGATAGTCCAGGACAGAGCGTTAATCTCAAGTTCAGAAACGCATGAAATATTACTGAATGAAAACTTCCTATTAATATACACATCAACGTATTCTGGTCTTACTTAATGAAGTGTCGAACTTACAAGACTTGCACTTGAGATGAATTTCATATTACATGAAGTATGTAGTATACTGGTCGGAAATTGAGAAAAAAATATTCATGTGTTATTGATTTTTTAAAAATTTATTGCACTGACTTTATGTAACATTTTAAAATATATTAAAAAATGCCATTATTTAAAATTAACGAGCTGAAGAAAAAAATTCCTAAACATTGCTGAATCACTAATTTCCAATCATTTTTGCCTTTTTGGCAAATGAATCTATTTTACCTACACGGAAAAGTTACCTATTGGAGACAGACCATACAGTTTGATGATCACTTTACCATTTGTATTATTTCTTTTCTTGGGTAATTGATAATTGGTGTAATTAAATGTGGACAACCCGGGATTGAACAATTACATTTTATTAAAATTTATCAAAAAACATATTGCACGCTTGAATACCATAGCAAAGTTTCAGTAAATTACTTGGTCAAAAAATAAAAAAGTTAAAAAAAACGATGCAGAATCAGATTTTATGCAATCGCAAAGAGAATAATGTGATTACTGTTCCGTGAATTTTATTATTGAAAATGTTTTTGTACAACTTTTAGCTTTCAAACCATTTATTTCAATAAGATAAGTTGTAAACTTTCAATCCTCTACTTTTCTATACTATTGATATAAATATATTTGTTTCTTCAAAATCAGTCAATATCTTCATCGTTGACAGCTTATTACATTTTTGTAATAAGTTTTTCACATTCTTTGGACATACACTTACCATATTAAAATATAAGTAATACACTGTTTTGCAAACATGTATATATGAAGATGAAGACCTTATATTCACATATATAATTTACATACCTGCAAAGATATAAATTTTTCATTGCTTTCACAAAAATAATTTTTTTTTCAATGTTTAAGGTAATGGGAACGGACGTTCAATAGTTTTGTTTTGAAAAGCAAAAATCCCTTAGTATTTTCATTATTTAGTGGATCCGTTTCGAATTTTTGACCGTTTAAGAAATTTCTGATTTACATATCTAGAGAATATACTGAAAATGTATAGTATTCCGCTTAAATAACACTCTATACATTCACCACAGACAATACATTTATATCTGTTTAGCCATATGATTGTCATTTTTACACAGTATTAACACAGTATTAAATTAATTTTTATAAATTGTAAATATACAACATTTGAAATAATTCTAGTATTTATGTCTTTTTAATATAACAACATAATGTACAATATTAATACAGATCAGTACAATAAACATCATGTTATACAAAAAAAAATCATATTTTACAAAAGACAATATTTACAACAACATAGCATACAATATAAAATTTTCTCAAACACACAATGCATTTACAAAAAGTGAAACAACAGACAAAGTCATATTATGATTAATAATACTTTTGGCAATACACATTTCGATAGATGTGACGTTATCTATAAATATATTCTTTACATTTTTTTTTCAGTCAGTAGTTTACAAAGCATACTCCAGTGGATCTTATAAATAATATTTTTATCGTGAAATGGAGTTTAAATATTATTTTAATGCTGTACAAGAAGTAATAAGTACTCAAGATACGTCATTGGATTTTTATTTATGCATCATGTCTTTTACAAGCAATGTTAAACTTAAATTCTTTGCAGAATAATTTGGCTTTTTTCTGAATAAATAGCTCATTAAATTTGGCATCATCTTGCAGTTGATATTATTTGATATCCTGATAATATCAAAGCACATAGATGCCCAATTTTTTAAAAAAAATATTCAAATATATGATGTAAAACAAACAATCTTTCTGAACGAATTTATAAAATTTCATTATGTTTTTTTTAATAAGAACTGAACGAAGGTAAAATTATATGACAGGATGAGAAATATTACAACAATTACTAAAACTCAGAAAATTTCATTATCTGATATATAACGTGTTTCTTAATTTTTTGTATTATAATTTATGTTTTGTGAAGTAACAATAACATATTGTTTTGTCCACATTTAGCTTTGGAAAAACAATTTTTCAAGACATTTTCTTTTTCAAAAATATGAATAAAAACAGCATCTGAAACTTCATGGTGAATAAGAGCTTTCTTCATATCACCAAAGGAATATTTCCCGATTAAAAGTCAGTGTCTGTATGTGAAATTCCTACATAAATTGCCCACATTTTTCGAAACATATTATTGAAATGATATAAAAGCATGTGTCTTTAAGATTTTTTCTGGAGAATCTTTGATCCCTTGGGTCCGAATTTTGTAGAAATTGTTAATTTACTACACATCAAAAATAAAGATAACGTGATTTTATCCCAAAATAAAAAAAACCCAAAAATTTTTAAAAAGTAAGTGAGAACCGAGACGTCAGTCTAAAACGAATAATCCAAAGACAATGGCAACGTCGGAAAAGCAACAAAGACACAACACGAGCACGGCACAGAAAAGAAAATGAAGACACACACACATACAAAAATGAACAACACGGACCTAATAAAAACCAAGGGTGAGATCAGGTGCATCGGTAGAGTAAGCATCTCCTGTTTCTTATAAGACACCCGCCGTGTTGAACATGTCAACTCTCGAAGTAAAGAAAATCCGGTAGAAGAAAAACTTAAGTGTGTGAAGAGAAAGATCTGCTCTCATCTGGAAAAAAGATATCTAATACCGGTCTACAAGATTGTGATGTCGACCGTAAAACTTATGTAGTGATGACTTCAGATTATGGGTAACATACCCTTGCTCGAGAAGCCTGTTTGTCAGTAACCGAGCTCTATCTTGGTAGTCATTGTATCGACCACAGGCCTTTGAGAAGCTAATGAGCTGGGAGATATAAACTCCATACGCCGGTGCTTTTTGAATGTTGCTTCAAAGAAAAGGAAGTTGACTTTTGGAAAATAAAGTCACCGAGTTTGTCATACAGCCTAATTTGTAGTGTACCTCTGTTGTCGGAACGAGATCGATGTGGATGTATCTGTAGTATCCTTAATTTCGAGCACTTTTGGATATATACGATGAAACAAGATTTATGCTTGTATTTAAACTGGATTTTTTTACATCCTTTTTTTTAAATTTGAATGAAAATTGACAATATAAATTGAAACGGATGATGTTGTTTTATCCCCTCACAAAAAAGGAATCGTAGGAAACCAAAACAGATAACTATAAAAATATATATGGTATCCGATGGCCACAAATTAACTATGGAACAAAAGAAAAATGGTACAGTTGGCCACGATTAAAAGGTAAAAAACACAAAAATATACAAATTAAAAAAACACATAAAATGACAAAAATGCAAAGAGGGGAAGACTGCCCAACGTTTCGGCCGTATGGCCTTCGACTAGGGGAATTTCTTCCCCTATCTGCATTTTTGTCATTTTTATGTTTGTTTTTTAATTTGTATATTTTTGTGTTTTTTACCTTATAATCGTGACCAGCTATACCATTTTTATTTTGTTCCAAAATAGATACCGATTGATTGTAACCCCAAAAAATATTTATCTCCATATAAAAATATGTATTCCAGTAAGCTACTAAGATTTGTTAACTCAAAAATAATTGCAAAAGAATAATCCATGTGTCTTGAGCAAATTGTGACTGGTTTTCCAAATATTTTCTTCATTTTGAGGGAAAAATTCACGAAACAATATAATGGTACAATTATTACTGAATTGCTCTATTATCAATATCAATTGTGTTTTTTATTTGTTCCGATACACAATTTCTGATACAGATAAAAAGAAATCTGGTTTCGTATGACAGAAATTAGAAATATATAATATAGGATTTTTTTGGTTTTTGATAATGACTTTACTTCGGTAATATATCAGGTTAACTCACAAGTCTTTTATATCTACGAATTTGTAATTCTAATTTTTTTTGTCATTTGAATTCTAAAATATTTTTCTATGTTACTGGTGTTGTTAGAAAAAATAATAATTGGCTCAGGAACACTTGAACGTACACATGACATGTAATGTTCGTTTATATACTTTACTTGACGTTTATTGAGTGTTTTGTTAGTGCTTTCATATAAAATGCACTTGTTTAAAGATATTCTTTGATTAAATCAGGACACATGATATAATAAAACAATGGGACTCATTGCAGTCATACGATATGAGTTAAATACTTAGCGAAATGCATTGCAATATAATGAATACATTGTATTCAATTATCGATAGCAAAATTGTTAAAAACACATAAACACCCTTGTTTTGTGAAGTGATGTAATACTAAGTTCAACGCAAAAAAGGGGTTACAATGACCCAATAGAATACAAAATACATTACTAGTTGTAAAAACATCTAGTTCAATAGGAATGTGTTCTTAATCGTCACATTATAAAACAAAACATCATGAAATTGACTTATTGACAGTCCATTGCGAGGGCGATAAAACTTTTATATTTATATTTCTCAGGAGAGTGGTCATACAAGACACAAACCAACATGTATGACAGTTTTAGGTCCAGCTATGTTATCTGCCTCTATCAACTGTTGAGATCAAATGTAAAGCTCTAGTTGTCCTGTGTCGCGATATATTTGATTGGCAATTAGAAGATTCATGTTATCATATTTACAATATACTTTTACGGCGAACAGAAGAGACTGATTCAATTCCTCTAAACCCAGTATTTCATTAAAATGATGCACAACGTTGATGTTACAAAAAGCACAAATCTGCAATGTTGTGAATGGGCTAATCCTTTTTTCTCCTTTTTGAAATTTCAGACATATTGACAGCTTGATTTTTTTTCTTATTATATTTTTTTATCGTTGTTTATTTTATGGAATACTGTAATGCTTTCCACGATAGTCCGATATCGCTTTTTGGTGACCCATATTAATAAAGAAATAAACAGCACATTTTCAACAAACTTTGCCTTCCTCTGTTGTTTTCCTGCAAAATAAATGAACTCAAAAAATACAACTGAATACCTTTTTTACAAATATATATGGTTGTAAAAAATAACGAAATTACTGTAAATTTAATTTCTGCATATGGCAATATCGACAGCTTATGTCTCGTTAGAGCAGATCAAATATAAACGAGTTTTAAAAAAAAACTTCAATATACATTTTATTATCCTGTAGAATTACTAACATTTCTGCTTTTTAGTCCTAACTTTCTTAAATAGCTGAAGTCCTAAGCAAAAAAAATGCAAAATTGATAACGCTGTGTATACTTATAAAAATACTACAAAAATGGCTTTGTAATTTTTTATCAGTAGTAGAACTTGCTGGTACATAATTGTATTGCCTTTCAAAGGTCACACATCAGGTTTGATCTTTCTGCATCCTATGATTCGCCCTCTCTCACTTATAAACCCGAACAAAATAAGTAGAAACAGGGTCGCTTTATAGTTGGGCAGTATTTGATAGTAACAATCCAAGCTTAGAGATGTACAGTCTGAACCAAATTTAGGCATAACCATATTGTATTTTATTTTCCTAGAGGGGAGGGTGTTAATTTAGGGTGTAATTCATTTTTACAGTTCGATTGTATGTTTTTCACTCGAAGGTTTAGCGGAACCAGCAACAGATATTTCTCACAGTACATTTTGAGATTTACCCCCAAATTTCTTAAACACAATGAGTTTGTCTACATTATCATTGAAATTAACGTTAAAAAGAAATTATCACACAGGATATCTGGTGTGTTCTTATAATAAAGTTATGTTGCTATTTCTGTTTTAAAGTTCAAACTGTTAATGTTTTAGTCTTTAGTGCTGTATTTGTAGTGTTTGTGTGGTTTTTGTTTGTTTTTGTTTTTGTTTTTTTTGTTTTTGTTGAGTTTGAAATGTCTTTGGTCTTCATTCTTCTGGTGTTCTTGTTTTTACCTTGTATCTGGACTTTGATTTATGTAATCTTGTGCTTTGTTTCTTCAGTATTCTACTGCCGTTTTCTGACACAAAAATTAACTTTAACCCCCTGAAAGTTTGAAAATTAGCGATACGAAAATGCATGATTATTATTATCACGTATCTTGCGTATTTACTTGTGGTCGTCTGGAGATCGTCTGTGATGGTGCCGATGGTGTTTATGGCGGCGTTTCTCATCTTCAATTAAGGCATCCTGTTGGTGGCTATGATTGCTGGAATGTGATGATTGGCGATGTTGGCTACCACCACCCGAACTACTCTAAAGTAAATATACAGATTATTATTAATGACTTGAACACAATTACATTTTAAAAAAAAGGGGTAGCATGTACGGTTTAGCATATAGAAATGGGACAACGACAGAAAATTGAACAAAATAATGGCATTTTAACTGATACTGTTTAAGTGAAGTTTTCTGGTCTTATTCATATTAATTATGTTACACAAATATGCATTACAGGCAAAAAATATCACATTAGTACAACCCGAACGCATTATTTTTCAGTATAGTTAGATCTTGTATCTATCCAGTCACACCATCGTGTGGACCCTAAAACCCAACTGATGCTGTTTGCAAACAGTCAACAACATCATCATCCACTACATCAAATTTCAATTGGGCAATATGATCTTTTCTTGTCATTTTTACTTTCAAGATGAGGCAAAGGTCAAGAAAAATCTCACATGTCAGTTTTACCAAATTGAACATCATAATACCTCTACCATGCTATTAATTGTACGACATGCATTGTACACCCTCTAAAAATGGAATTGGTAAAAGAGGGTAGGAGTAGATATATATTGTTCATGCATAAGTGATTTCCAATGCCCAACGATTTAATGTATGTATATTGATATAAATAGGAACCAATCAAAGCGTGTATGCATGTTTCCTTTTATAGTCTATTAATGATCTGTTTATAAATTGGCAAATTCGACTTTATCAAAATATACAAATCGTTTATTGGAAAAGGTCTTCGCACCGTTTAATGTGGTTACCATCTGCTAAACAACGCCATAAAGGTAATTTGCAGCTAACAAAGCTTGTGTTGCAAACACTATCTGTCGGGGAATCATTACGCTTTTAGAGTTTAAAGCTACAATATCATATGGGCATCAATGTAATAGACTAATGGTGATATCTACACTTTAAAGCATTCCTTTGGTAGACGCATTTTGTGAATCGTTTAATAAAACTGGCTGTCTTAACAGGCTAGCTGAAAGCATACCTCCATTATGGAATAAATTCAAATTTATTTCTTTACTTACAACTATGAATTTCAATAACCTTTATTGTAATTTGAACGCAAATTTAAAGATAATAACATCGTTATTAAAAAAAAATTCCATAGTAAATAAGAGTTGCCTCTTGAAAGGTCAAATATTCATACACTCTTGGTTCTAGGACTCAGACAGTAAGGTTCCCTATCATTTAAAAATTATTTGTATAGCAAGCCATGTTTGGCTTGTTATAGTTAACGAACAACTCAACCGTGGCTTAAATGGGTATACCGTTGGGAACACTACAGAACCATCAATTTACATTATTTATTACTCTATTTAATTGAGCTGACTGCATACGGGTCAATTATATCGGGATAATTCGTTTTAAACTAACCTACGAGACAGAGACAATTAAGCCACGCCCAACCTATTCAATAAATTTGAGTAATTTCCGAAATGGCCATACAGCTCATTAAAATTATTGCAGTTGGAGTTATGGTCTCATGTTCATTTACTCCATATCCTTTCGTAAAATATATAAAATATATATAAAATAGCTCGTCAAGTGATCATAATTTATGACTAGATGCCCATAATCATTTTCCCTGTAAAACGAATATAAACAACACATGCAAGATTTCTCCATATCTTTCACTTTACATTTTTTCGTTTACTATTCTACGGACCATTACCATTGTCATTTGACCAAAAAAAAACTTCTGTTCTAAACTAATGACAGCAATGTGATTCCAGTCGTACCAAGGTTCATCCATTATTTTCAAACAGAAACTGGTCGCTGTAATTGTCAATTCTTATGAGGCTGATTTTATAGAAAACCTCGTGAAGGATCACTTTTCTTAATAATCCATACTTCAGTGAAAGGTGCATTTTTGTGTCCAATTTAATTGGAAATTACAGAAAATGAAGAAATCTGCTTCTCGAAATTCACAAGAGTGGACTACTAAACAACAAGCATTCAAGACAACTTGACGATTTCAATTTTCCTACAATCCTGAGGAGTAACATTCCGTCTGCCCTTGTATACGGCGTATAGGATCTATGTATCTAAAATGATATGATATTTTAAATCCTCCTCCCAATAATTTGACTTCAAAAACAGATATTTACTTCGAAACAGATAGCTATTTCTTCAAGGATGTGAAGAAGAATACATGACATGTACTCTCTTCTAGCTCAATTTTTAGCCGTCATGACTTTGTTTACCACTACGAAGTAACGATCTTGCTCATCTAACTAATTAACAATTGACTGGAAATAGCATTACTTTGGATAAACCATTTCTCACATGATTTGTGATGCTGGCATGTATATTACACTGGATAAGGAAGATTGAATGTCGGAACGATACACTTTCGTGTATATCAGGACATTCCTTACGTTGTCATAGCGATGGATATAAAAAAATTTCCATTTTCGTCCGTGACGCTTTCAATCATAAGATCTCCTTTTACGTCTCCTGATTACTTTCGTATCCGTTCGTGACCTATTCAGTCATATTCGTTGCCTTTTTGGCCCATCTTAATAAGAACTTTGTTTACAGAATCGCAATCAAACAAAGACACTTGATAAATTAAACAGACACAAAGCGATGTATGAAGGCGTTCTATCAGGTAATTTGTACAACTTACTGCATACATACAACCCGTAATGTATTCCAAAACAAGACTTTGTAATAAAATATATTCTATAAATTCAGTATTGGATTAGCAACTGAAAGAAGCAAATTAGTTAGACAAGACAATCTTGAATAAAAGACTCAAATAACTTAGAAACGACAGTAGACATTTAATTACAGATTAATAGACAAAACTGAAATGGACAATAGAAAAATTAATACACTCCCTTTATATTTTCTGTATGTAATTCTCAATCAAGTTCTGTGATCAAATTTTCGAAATAGATTGAAGTATAGTGTTATACTCAAGGGGTTAAAATTTTACAAAAAATATCTTTTAATTTTCTTGAATGCTCTAAGATGAAATCTTCATTTAAAAGAAGAAACTCATGGGGTATGGTTGCTTTGATCTAAATGAGAAAAAAATGAAGCACCATCAATAGCTCTTAATTACCAATCTCAAATCGTTTCATAATTTTTGTGACCTTTTATTGTAATATTCTATATAACTTTAAGCCTACGTTCAAATGAGCCCAGGGATTTTTGACATTGAAAAAAAAAACAAAAACTTATGTATGTATATATAATGAGATGAATGAATCTGTTAGATTGCATTTATGACATAAAAGTAAAGAAGCAACACTTTGACATTTTTGTCGGGAGCATGGGAAAACTAAAGGTTATGTCAAAACACCGAGAAATTATAATTTGATCTGAAGGTCGAAAAAATAATCTGATGTAGAATATTTTAACAAACTATGTATTATTACAGAAAAAAAGATAACAGGAAACACCGAGGGCACCGACGGGGTTTCAGAACACCTGACTTGGGAGGATGCGCCTATAATGGCAGAAATCACAATTACGTGCCACAATCCACAAGGGGCTACATAAAAAAACACTAGTGAAACACAAAAGACAATCTTAAAAAACAATAGAAACTCAGGATAGTCGGCTTAATGTGAAACAGCATTACTAATTTTCGCAATTCAAGCATAAATAACTCCAAGTCTTCAAATCTCACGCAAAATCAAATGAATGCTCACTTTGAAATTGTATGTATAACTAAAAGATCCGAATAAAACAATTATGCTCAATTCCAATTCCAGATAATAAATAACATCTTGTTTGATGGGGATATTTTAATGAAAATAATGTGTTATTGAAAATTTGACCGAAACAGAGTATCTATCACACAATCGGATTTTAACCAGATTTAATGTTTAAACGTTAATAATCTTTTAATGCGAAACTCATGGAAATAAAAAGAAAAGTAGTATCAGAAATACGCATTTGATGAATTTAAAAAATTCCATTTTATTTCATCACAGAACTTTTTTCACTGTTTCATCTAACATGCACCAAAACCAGTATAAAGTTGAGTATAACAAACCTGACTTGTGTATGATAATGAGTATATATCGTTATGAATGTATGGAAGCTGTGGAATTAAGAATAAAGTATAAATTCAAAAAAATATTTTGGACATTATAATAATTATAGTTATTATTATTATTATTATTCTGCAATTGCTCAAACCCTGTTGGCTTCAAATAAGATTATAAATTAATTTACAAATACTAAGTAGCCGTCCAAACTAAATATAAGAATTCTATGTTTTTTATTGAATCTAACGAGATTTAATTGATTAAAAAAGCCTTCCAAGGCAATTTTTTTTTCACAACGTCTCCCGGAATTTATGAAATTGTGAGTAAATTATCGACAGAATTTACTCGTATATGCATTCTCGGCAGAATTTACTCATATATGAATTCTCTGCGGAATTTACTCATATATTAATTCTCATATTTTTCATTTTAGCTGAAAATTCACAAAAGAATATTGCAGTGTTATTCGCCACAGATTATACCTTTGATGGATTTACAGAATATTGCGATGAAAAGATGGATAAAATTTTGGTAAAACAAATTGCCTTCTTTGTTTAGTTTATATTTCTTTCCACACCCTCCAGGACCATTTCATGTTCATTTAATTTTTTGGTTCAATGAACATTGTTCTCTTATTAAATACCGAAGGGCCTGTGGTCGATGATACAGCTCGGTTGCTTACAGATTGGCTACTTAAGCAAGGGTGTGTTGCCTATAACTTGAGGTCATCATTACAGAAGTTTTACGTTCGACATCACGATCTTATGGACCGCTATGGGATATCTGTTTCCCAGATGACAACATATCTTTCTCTTTGCCACTAAAAAAAGTTTTCCTCTTCCGGATTTGATTTTACTACAGGCTTGACATGTTCAGCACAGCGGGTGTCTTATAAGAAGCAGGAGATGCTTACTTTACCGGTGCATCTGTATTCACCCATGGCTTTTTATTGGGTCCATCCATGTTGTTCATTTTTGTATATGTGCGTGTCTTCATCTTCTCTTCTGTGCCGTGCTCATGTTATGTCGGTGTTTCTTTGTTTTGTCCGACGTTGCCAATGTCCTTGGATTGTTTTTTTTTCTTTTCTTTTCTTTTTTTTTTACCTACGGTTCGGTTCTCACTTTCTTTACAGTGTTAATTTAGTTTTCTGCATATGACCATTTCGACAATTTATGTCTTTTCAGTGACATTTGGAACTCAATAAACCAAAATACTTGTAAAAACTGATTTAGAACAAATTAACAATAGGAACTTAATAGAAAAGCCAATATTAGCTGAGGACAGAGCAATGCAAGAAGGAGATATTCCTTAGTTTTCAAGAAAATTTCTGCAAAATAATTGTTATTAGGACTTTTATCTTGAAAGTATTTAGACTGTTTTACACTTTTTACAGCTATACGTTTAAATGTATTATAAAACTTATTCCTTGGTTTAATTTCTTCAATTAAAACAAAATTTATCTCTTCAAAATCAATTTGAAAAATTCATTTTCTTTCAGATTTGAACTGAAGTAATAATGACAAAAGCGCCCCATGTTCAGCTGCAGGGAAATATTATTACAACTTGTGTTATCATACCATTATCATACTATAGTTTGTCATGTTAGGTTTTCGTCCTAATTTAAAACAAACTCTGAAAACATATATGTCTGTCAAAAGCACAGAAACTAAGTATAATTGACTGATGTGCTCCCAATAGATTTCAGCAGATTATTATATGGAGAGATCACTTGCACGCTGCTCTTGTCGTATTCATACGCGTCATACGATGAATGAAGAATGCATTATCAATTAATACGATAAATAAATTACAATTTTCAGTTTATTTCAATAAATAACAAAAATACAGAGGTTACTGTTAATTTATTTTCTGCATATGCGCATTTCGACAACTTATGCCCCAGCAGTGCAGATAAAACCAAAACATTTGGAAGTCCATTGACCGAAAACGTGTGAATTGATTATATTGTTTTCCATCATTTTGTTAATTACCGAAAAAAGAAATATATGACATTTTGTTTTTGGTACGAACCCTATGTCCGCATAACACATCAAGGTCGTCTTATCTGGCTTGTTTAATACTGTTCGTGATCAAATCTGTATCAAAAACAAAATGTCCTGTGCTTCATATCTATTATACACGCATTCAATGATCTCTGTAAGGAAGACAGTGTCTGGATGATCAACAATGCATTGACCCTGTGACGTACTGTCACTATATTTTGATTAGAAAAGTAAAGTTAAATCTCTTGATACTCTGGCTTATAGATGACTTCAAATTACTTCTGTTAGAATAACAGTATGCTACTACTTCTTGTACTTTATCTCAAATGAAATTACTCCTTCTTTTTCTAATAAAGGGAAATAGTATAAACATGTGAATAAAGAATCACCAGATATTATTTTTTCGTTATGCGGTGTTGTCTGTAAAATTAACCTTTGAAAACTGAGGGAATTTGGGGTATCTGATATTTTGTGTTTCATGAATTTGTTTATGGACAGTAACAAAGTAGTCTTGAATTTTAATTTGACTTTAATTCGAAGTGATTATTTGTTTTTGTCGTTGTTTTTGCATTGTTTGTTTTTTTTGGGGGGGGTTTTTTTTTGTTTTGCTTTGTTTGTTTTTTTGTTTTTTTTTGTTTTGCTTTTTTTTTTCATTCTATTTTAATTTTTGCTTTGTTGTATTTCTTTCTGAACATTTTTAAGATAAATTAGAAAAATCCATTATGGAGAAGAATACCTTCATTCTTATTATTGTTTTTTTTTCTTTTCACGTTTATCTAACAATTGAAAGACGATATCTCTTGTCAGATCAAGAGGGTTCCAGGGTTTTGAGGAATTCGTTTCATTTCGAGCAAAATTTATGCAAAAATGTCAAAAATAGTCTGTAACCCTTTTTCCTTCGTAATAAATATTTACCCATATCGATTTCGTCTAAAATTACAAATAAGAACTTAATTTAGCTCAATTCAATATTCGATCTTGTGCGAAGGAATGAAATCACGTTTAAATACAGACTTTGCATGAACTCTTCACCTTTTCAGAACACAAGTATAAAACATTCACAAAGGAATTCATTTAATTTCCTCGCTCCATCAATTGTTTGTTTACGGCTCACAGATGATCATAAACTCTGTACTGAATTTCTTTGTTTCAATCACTATTTTATTATCAATATATTTTCATGGGAGTTCACACTATGAGTGCCTTAGTTCTTAATGTTATCTTTTTATTTCCGCGCATTGTAGCTGTCTCACGTCCTTGTTTTGTCTTTGTTTTTATCTGTTACCGTTTCTGCCATGTCTTTGGACTTCGAGTTTTGTAGTCATCGCTTCCCTTGTTCCTTCGGTATTCTACTGCCGTTGTTTGTTATCCTAACAACTACTATTTGAAAAAACTTTTAAAATAGCAGCAAAACCTTATAAACGGCATGTGTGTGTGTGTGTGTGTGTGTGTGTGTGTGTGTGTGTGTGTGTGTGCAAAATTTTCGAACCCCTGTCAGCTCATCCTCCAAAATCAGGTGTTCTGAGTCCACGTCCGTTCCCTCGAGGTAACGGACGTGGACTCGGAACACCTGACTTTGGAGGATGCTCTTAGCTTATCCGCTTAAATTAGTATTTGATGAATGTTGTACTAATACCAGACTTCCTTTTAAAATGTGATAATTTACGTCCTAAATAAAAATATAAAATTCTTGTTGATTTAAAGATACATGTTTGTAGCTAGACGGTTTCACGCCAAATTTTCCAACACTTTTATCCTATAAACAAATACAATAACATATCAATATCTACAATTGAAATTTTATGCAAATATGGAATATAGAACACAATGTTTCTGACAAGTGAAATTTTATGCAAATATGGAATATAGAACACAATGTTTCTGACAGGTATTGAACAACAAATGTGAGAGTTTTTCTTGTATTATAGGTTAGTCATTAAAAACAAATGTCGTGTATTCTTTTTTTGGTAACTTACGAAAGAACAAAAATAGCTTTTATCAAAATCGAAAAACAAAGAACTTTGGAGTTGAACAATGTTAAAATGTTGATAACAACCATGCAATTAATATGCA
Organism: Modiolus philippinarum; assembly: GCA_002080025.1. NCBI lineage: Eukaryota > Metazoa > Mollusca > Bivalvia > Mytilida > Modiolidae > Modiolus > Modiolus philippinarum. The sequence goes on along the minus strand of MJUU01007519.1, from coordinate 124,380 downwards.
GTTTTACAACAATTTCGTTCCTGATATGACGCGCATGAACACAGACAAGTGGTTCAAAGTTTAACAACCCATACATGACAGTGATATAACTATTTTGATTATCAGATTCAACAGAAATTATTGTACAATAGAGATCAAAGAAAACTTTTACAAATTACCATAAACCTATAACAAAATAATGATGTTTAAATCTGAAAATTCTAAATCCTTTATATTCCTCTATATTGTACCCTTTTTGAAAAATGGTTATACCAAACACGAGCGACATCAATGTTTAGAGTAAAGAATTAAAGTGATTATCCGTTGGTTATTTCAACCAAGGAAAGTTCGATTCTAATACAACAATTGTTTCTGTCTGCCAGGTGAGAACTGGTATGATCATTATCATAGTAGAAACACTAGATCCGAATCTCGATTAGGTGGTTATTATTGTAATCAAAACAATGCTGTTTTTACAGTGATGACGTTTCAAGAGTCTCATACATTGTTTCTGTTTTGATTATGATCTCTAAGATTCGCACAGTCAGAATATGAATATTGCAACTTTTCTTTTAAAAACTTGGTACTAGTGTGTTGTTCTTCTTTACAAGCCATTTTGGGGTAAAAGGCCTAATATCTTTAAGCTATATTATACGCTTTCTTCTACTTCTACTATTAGAAGCAGGAGATGCTTATTCTGCCAGTACATCTGATCTCATCCATGTTTTTTTTGGGTCCGTGTTGTTAAAGAATAAAAAGGAGAACAGGAAACACCTACAATATACCAAGGAGCTGCACAAGAAAAAAAAACAAATAAAAGGCAAAATACAAACCTAAACAACGATATGAACTTATAGACAGTCGGACCTTGTACTAGCAAAAGCCAGTGGTAGGGTTAAACCCAAAACAGGTAGACTACTAACTCCATGACCACAATCATGAATAGGAAAGGGGGAAAATGTAATTTTGAAAGATGGGTCGAGTGCTTGCCGCTATGTAGCCGGCTAGCTCGAGCAACCTAGTCTACTGTCGATCTACGGATAAAAACCCAAATTCAAACTTCCAGAAGGGTTTTCTATTATCTTAATTTATGTAAATTCTAAAACCTGAGGATTAACTCCCTCCATCGTAGTTTTGTCTTTAGCTATATTTGATATAATTATGATTATTCGAATTTCGTTTGGTTTTATGCATTCTTAACAATCTTTGAAATTGTGGATTTCCTTTCTTTGGGTTCTAGTGCTGCTAATGAGGAATCAATTTCCGAAATGGCCACACAGTTCATTAAAATTATTGCAGTTGGAGTTTACATATGTGTTATGGTCTCATGTACATTTACTCCATATCCTTTCGTAAAAAATTTGTAATGAATGTATTTTTGTTTTACCATATTTTTGACCTGATGCTTTGAAACGTCATGTAATAATGTAAAAGAATTTTCAAAACATCAGTAATCTTATTATCACTACATATTTGGCATTATAGGTACATTATTTGTATGTGTTGTGAAATTTCCGAATTTATTGTAAAAACATATCCAAGATCAAATGGTTATATTTAACAATGACTTCCACGTCTCTAAAGTTGTGAACATAACCATTTACAGATATTTCAAGAGAAGTCTTCAAAAGCCATTTAGGAACTAGATATTATCTAAGGCCAACCAGTAATAGCTATTTATATAGTTTTCTGTCTTAGTGTTCTCCTTAGAGACTGATATTCATTTCTATAAATAATGGTTTCACATAAACATCAATTTGCATTAAAAGTTATGTAATTGTCAAGGAAAATTTTTCACGGCGAAACAAAACGATTAGATTAGAAACTTGTTTAGTTTTTTTTTTTTTTTTTTTTTTTTTTTTTTTTTTGATGACCTTTCTGACAGTTATTTGTCGCTGCATCAAGCCACAGTTTCCTGTAAATACGCTTTTCGATTACAATTTAATGCATTGTCTTTTTGTTAAACATTATATAATTATGATATACAGCAACACTTCAACTCATGCTGTATTGTACTTTAATTTAAAAAAAAAATAAACCACTTTTTAGATGCTCGAGGGTTTTAAAAATCAAAATTCATTAGAATATCTAATTTATCGATAAAAAAGTAAGTGGAAATTTGCCCTTCATAGAGAAAGTGGAGCCCATAATTCATGTTTTCCAAAATTATAGCCGAATAATCCCTGGTTATAAAGTGTTTAGCAAAATATATCATCTTTTATTTACTTGTAAACATGACGCATATTTATTTTAATTGTTACACTCGATAACAAAATAAATACAATAAATATAATTTCGGCACACTATTATTCATTAATGTGGAGAAGATAACAGAAGAAACTATGGCCGAAACTACAATCACATTCCACAAGCTGCCAATGAACTGCACAAGAAAAACAAATAAGAAGACAAAAGAAAAATGTCGACAACGATTGGAATATTGTCTTCCAATATTATTTTAACAACCACAGCCGACTTTTACTACAAATTAAGTGTTAACAATATTTTACTTAAGAAATCCTGTTTATTTACATCCCTATTACGCTGAGTTCTCTGCGAACAGTTTATGGCATAAAAGTTCACGTATAATTAGTTTAGTGCGGTTGAATGATGTTTAGCCCGTTAGAGATAAATGTAAACTAATTTCTTATTTTAAGTAACACTTCGTAACGTTTTGTCCCGATTCAGGATAATGTTTATGTACAGTTTTTGATATTTGTACATTTACCTGTACCTAAACATTACCCAGCTTAATAGGGGTGATTTAGGGTTTTCCTCAGTTCTGTTCACAAATGAAACTGTATTGTATTGGTTTCAAGATTTCAAGATTTTTAAAAACACTCAGACACAATATAAATGTTTTACATTATAATTGATATATAAAACATTCAATAAAATTATATAATAATTTTTGATAAATAAAACATTTAATAACATTATATAATAATAAATTGTTAGCAGCCAAGTATATTTATTACTTTTTTAATAGAATCTTTCAAAAATGAATAGTGAGAACGCAAATATTTCATCTTCAGTGAAGAAATATAAGTTGTCGAATTTGCTATCTTTAGAGCCTAAGTTTACTGCTGTAATTTATCATTGTGTTGCAATATTGACTAGAGCTAAAGGATTAAAGACATAACCCAAAGATGGACAATTCAAATGTAAGCCTTATGACTATCGTGATGATCTTTCTCAGTAGCTTTAAACTAATCTCTCCGGTGTACAAAATAACAATGTACTTTATTCTCTAGTTTTTTTAATAACAAAAAAACTGTCCAAAAATTGTGTTAGGGATATGTTCAGTGTTTGTTTTTTTACTCTTTCAAAATTATTTAGGCCGTCACCATCACATTAGATGACAGTCCATTGAATGGACTTTCAGCTACATATGACGTCTTTATGTGTCTTCTTATATAGGAAAATGATTTCCGAAGCAAAAACAGTAAAGCAGAGATTGCTTAAAAAACAAAAACAAAACAAAAAACAAAAAAACAAAAAACAAAAAAACATGGCAATTTATCTTCAACGCAAATTGAAAAACATAACAATTACTAAGCAAATGAACAAGAACGAAACAACACTAAAGCAGAAGTAGTGTCAACGACCACGAAAACTGGAAGTATCATCGGGATTTTACATAACCTTTGACTTCAACGTTGATGTTACTCTATGTTTTACAAAGCTTCAGTATTTAGGTATTCGACATCACAAACATCTGTTAAAAGAAATACCAGACTAACATTTCATGAGGCCATTATTATGTAACTGTCAATACTTACAGATTGTTGTCGAGATCTTGTTACATTGGAAACTCCATAACAGAAATAATACATGACTGCTACTACTATTATACATACACCTATCGCACATGCTGCAGGTCCTATAACTTTGTATAAACTGTAAATAAAAGTTCGTTTTATATAAATATTTCTACATCTACTGCTTTACTGTAATTACAGTTTAACAATTTCTTATACAATTAAATCTTCTAACATCATACCTGTTACTTGTATTACTAAAAGTACAAATTGCCATCTCAAACGACTCAGAATTCGTCTTTTCAGAAAATATTATGATTGTGTCTGTGTGCGTGGAAAAGAATGACGTAGGTTACGTAGAATTATTCACATCTTTAGGAAAGATGAAGAAATTCTTCGTCGAATTATTGTCTGGCAAAGGCGACGTAGTTGCATTTGGCGTTGGAGGAAAGTATAATTTCACATTATTTGACTGTAGTATATATCGTATTTAGACGATTTATTGATTGATTGAATATTGTTTAACGTCTACTGAGCAATATTTCAGCTATATCGAGACGAGAACAAGTTTGTTATCACTTTGGGGTATGGAAAGGGTCATGGGACGGGAAATTCTGACTGCCACTGGAAAAGTAGGTGAAATCGAAAGGGGCGGGGAATTTAGCCTTGTAGCCGAAAAGAGCTTGCTACAAGGGTTCTTTAACGTGCAGGAAGCGTGGCATTTCTTCCAACACGTGGACCTGAGTTTACATCCCATCCGAAAGATGGGTTGTGTGTTTATTAATCCCGCACAACCACGGAATGGATCATATTTCTATATCCCGGGGTTCCCTCGGGGTCAGTCCTGTTTAGGAGGGGTCATACCCCGCAAGCCGGAGATACTAGGTCCTATTTCTAAACCCCGGGGTTCCCTCGGGGGCGTATTTAGACAAGGTTTCTTTTCTCATAAAATGGGAAGGCTGAAGTATGCCAGCATAGCTGAAGTGGCGTTTACAGTTTTTGAGAAACAGGAGGCCCAAAGGGGATTAAATTGAAAAATTGTATAAAATTTTGTCAGATTTTGATATAGTTTTTTGTGCTGTAGGTGTCTTATTGCATGCTTAAGGAGATTAATCAAACAATTAATATTATGAAACAACAGGCCTAAATGGAACCAAACGTATAAATTTCTTTGACTTTGATGTGTTGTGTTCCCGGCGCTTGACAACAGATTTAAGGTAACATTTTTACTATATCCACATTAATTTGTTGTTAACACTTGTCCATTCATAAAAATGTTCAATTTGCTGCTGTCGTATCATGTTGCACTTTGCGTAACCCCGTATGAAGTGACGTCATAATATCCCGTCAATGTCGTTGTCAAGTAAGCACCTGGCGCATTAAATCGAAGAAAAAAATATCGGTATTTGAGTAGGAAATGCATATAATAAAAAGCTTAACTAATGTACCAACATGAATATCAATAAAAATGTCACTCGTGTCGATTAACACAGCGGATTGAACTCGTTTTGGAACAAAGTTCCGCAATTCGTTTAATTGTCAGCGTTGTTATACACTAGTGACAGTTTAATTGATAATCACGACGGTCAATTAATTATACTATAATTATTTTAAGTTTTGGGGGAACAATTTTAGTACCCCCGCACAGAATGGTCAGTGGAAATTGCTATTTTGCACCAGCTTTTTTTTTTAAATGATTTGACCTGATTTTTGTTGTTCATTTTTTTTTTACTTTTGGAATCAAATGGGACAGTGTGAGTATCTTTTAGTGATCTTTGCTAACAGTTTCCCTAGTCTCAAATTGAGATCACGTTCCTTGATTTTTTTTAGCTGCGTACATCGTCAATTTTCTGATGCTGTTCTTGACTTTCACTCACTTTACGCTCACTTGCCCCTTTGCTTCATAATCTGGCTCACGGGTTGATATTTACGATAAGTACCTGTCAAGAGCCAGATACCATATACACAAATGACTCCAAATCATGAACAAGATACGATAAAGGAGAAGTAAGAAAGAAATTTCAAACTAAATTTAGAGCTAAGTTCAAGGTTTCCGGTAATCTGACAAGAAGGAAATACCTTTGATCAGACTGAAGCATAATCATCAATGATAGAAAAACGAAATCTAGATCCAGAAACCACTGTTCTAGGAAAAAAGAAAGAAAAGAAAAGACAATGGAAAAGCAAATACAACTTGTCAATGATTGAAAAGATAAACGAGCTTAACAACAGAATACCTATTACACACAAAGTCATAAAATGGTTACTAGATCAACACAAAAAAATGATAACGTGAAAACAAAGTATGAACAGATAAAAGTTAGCGCATAAAATTACAACGAAAAACAAACAGATAATCACGTGCCATCAAACCATGAGATCTCTACACTGAATCACCCCCAAAAAACTTATCAATGATGAGAAATAAAACATGTGTACAACGATAGAATACAAAAATAGGAATCGTATTGATGGAAAAATAGAAATCTTGGAAAAAAAGAATGAAGTCTTCAAAGGCGTGCGAAACATGCCAACCATGGTATATCAATAACTTATAAAGAAGTAGAGGTATCCATTGATAAACTATAACTAGAGGGAATAAAAAAGAATCGAACATTATGGGTAATGGTAGGGTTATGAGCTCATTTATATCATAAAGACCTTAAAGGTCTATTGTTGTGATAATAAGAAAAAAGGCGAAAGAAGGTAAATGGGACTCAAAACCAAAACTAGAAAACTGTGAGCGAAGCTTGCTAATACATGTATAAACCCTACACTTCCTATTGGATTCCAGGAATGGAAATTAAAAAATTCAAATCAAATCAAATTATTAAATAGTGCAGAATGGCAATATGTACTGAGCATTCTGTAAAAATTTCACTGAGTCGTCTAGCAGGAGTTGTCGCCACAAAGTGTGTACCCATTATGGCAGACGGACGAACGGACAACAAACGAACACCATAATCACTGTATACCGCCCCGATAAAGCGGGGTATAATAGTGAGAGTTAACCCAAAGATTAGAGAATCCATCAAGATCAAAGAACAAGAAAAAAGAGATGCTAAAAAAATAGTAACAGGAGTGGAACACATAGAAAACAGAATATGTAAAGTCTGAAATACATTTAAAAAGCTTGAAAGATTTAGAATGTCACAATCATATAAAACACGAAACTAAGGTTATACAGGCACCAGTATTGCTATAATGGTTCTAAAATGAACAAAAGAGACAACAAATTAATCCGACACCTCCGCCAGAACGTCTGGTGATACCTCCAGTTTTTGTAGGGTTCTCAGTGCTAGTATGTAAGTTGTGTGGTGTTTTTTTTTTGTGTGTGTGTGTGTTTTTGTTGGTTTTTTTGTGTGTTTTTTTAAATTTTTTTTTATATATTTTTTGGTTAATTTGTATTGTATTGCGAGTTTGTCTGAAGTTATGTTTAATGTGAATTTTCTTGTATTTTTTTTTTTAGATTTAACCCTTTCTCACGTTTTGCTTCGGTGTTCGTTTACCGACGTTACCGAGATAAATCCTAGTGAATATTATGAAAATAAAATGGAAGATCGTGTAAGCAACTCAGAACAAAAAAACGACAAAACGAAAATAAAACATATATGCTAAAAATATGCAAAAGGAGTTTGAAATTCGGAAGACACATGTAAGGAAAAGAGAAATGGGTAGTGTGTAGCATTATCTCAGATTAGAAGAAAGGCATGTGATCGACAATTTTTCCGATGGTTTCCTCCTGATATGTATTTTTGTCTAATGGACTTTGGCGCTTGTCTTTTTGTCTAATGGACTTCGCCTCTTGTCTTTTTGTCTTACGGACTTCGGTTCTTGTCTTTTTGTCTTACGGACTTCGGCTCTTGTCTTTTTGTCTTACGGACTTCGGTTCTTGTCTTTTTGTCTTACGAACTTCGGCTCTTGTCTTTTTGTCTTACGGACTTCGGTTCTTGACAGCTCTGTTTGGTAATTTTTGTTATGACCTCCATGTTTTACGAAGTACAGAAGCAAAAGAAGAAACATATCGGTATGAACTTTGTGAATAAAGGCATCAACAACAGCAGCCAACAGGCATGGAAGGAGGTATTCATTCGAGGCCCTCTGTCATTAGAGACGAGCTTTAGCTTTAGTATATTACAGTCAATTTATAGAAAAAAAAACTTAGGCCAGTTTTTACTTTCGCCGGTGCCATTTTTACCCTGAGCTGTTTGAATACTGATTGCCGATATTAGGTGGACTAAACAGGGAAAATTCATATCTTTTTCTTTTGGGATAAAATAAGTTGGTTTGAAATGTAACCCATTGATTAAACAATTGATTCACCTCAACTTTTTTTTTAAAATAACAAGTCCTTAAAGATCAAAGCAAGTAAATGCTATTGTTGACCACTATGTAATTTCCGGAAATTTTTCTGGAATGGAACAAAATTTGCCAAGTAAGAAAGTTATGTATTGTCAAAAGAGCATACATAATTGATGATTTTGCGTATGAAATTTTGCGAAGCTCTGTCCTTAGCTGATATTGGCTTTACATTTAGATCATATTGGTAATGTGTACTCTTTCCGTTTTTTGAACATTTTTGAGGTCTTCTGGAGATTAGATTTTATCTGCACTGAGGAGACATAAGCTGTCGACATGTGCATTTGCAGAAAATAAATAAACAATAACGTCGGTAATTAGTTATTTTTTACTTGAAGCAGAACTCTGATAATGCATACACACACTTGTATCAGAATATGATTACATTTTATGTTACTACTTACGCACTATGTTCAGGAGAAAGTTGGTCTATTTTATCGTCATTACTAATTCCTAAAATTGTCAAAGCAAATCCTGGAGCAAAAATTATTGTCCCAACAAATATCATTACAATAAATCTTTTTCCTGAGAACTGTGGAGACATCAATCGAATTCGTTGCGCCCCAGCTTTCCTGTTTCGGGCAACACTTGCAATAACGGCCGGTCTCATCGTTGATTTATTCTTTTATCAATCAGCCGAGTAATTTATAATATCAAGTCATTCTGGAAATGAAGAAATTATTAATATTACATAATAAATATCGATTTCGATCAGATGACACAATCTTGTATGAAACAATGTAACCATTGTTGATATCACAAAAAAGAAACAAAGGCATACTAGTAGTTCTGAAATATTCGAGAACTCAAAGAGTACAAAAAGATGCACTTTGACGACGAGATATGACTTAATTCAAAAATTTGAACGTCATTACCCGTGGACGCCATTTTTTCTGATAAATGTCATCGAATTGCTTTTTGTTTTGCTTGAAATGTCTTGCAATAGTAGTAAATATTGTTTGATTGATCTTCCCAAGTCAAGTCTTTGAATTCCATGCCCTTCCTGTGGGGAAGGTCCAGGACCTCAAACACTTGGGAAGATGTGTTTGATTATGCACCGAGATCACATGATTTTGCACCAAGAGCACATGGTTATGCACGAAGATCACATGATGATGCACGGAGATCACATATGATATAATACTCCATTATTTTATTTTCTGTCGTTTGATGTTGTAGAGCAATATTTAGGCCCCTTGTTTCGTTTTTTTCAGCTCTCTAACATATTATGAGAAGTCTTAAAAATGTTTTGGTCGTAACTGAATGTAATTAAAATGGCTGTCAACAAAACTCAATTTAAGAATAACCTTCATCTACCTTAATAAACTCGAAATCAAAGAGACTACTGAAACATCATCATAAACGTCATATTCCTCTATATTGATAGCTCTAGAAGTCTGAGGACTTGACATTCGGCTTTCGAGTGGTGAATTTCCCGATGTTTTTAGCGGTAATGTTTCCACGTCATCGTCATCGGAATATGACGTCTACATTTTAAAAATCATTTGCTATTGCTGTACCTGCAGTTTTTTTTACAATTTATTCAACAGAGTGAAATTACTGTTTCGAAAACTTATACACAAAGGTTATGTACACCCACTGTTGCTGTTGTCGCTTCAGAAGTTTTACGATCGTCGCCATAACATCACAGATCGTTACAATTTTTCTATTTCCAAATGAGAATTGTGGGTCGATCAAGAGTTTATTACCAAACCGGGCCTATCATTGGTGGAACGCCGGATGCAACGCTTAGAGCAGATCATGCTTACCTTCCAAAGCCTATCATGCTCATAACTCCGGAGCACCTGATGATATTTCAAGTTTTAGTGGAGCATCAAACTGCTGTCGTTTAAGTTATTGTGGTGGTCTTGTTTATTATTGTCATGTTGACTCCATTTGTGTTACATCTGAAATTGTTTATTTTTCATTTCATAATTGTCCTTGTGTGCTCTTTGTTTCGGATTTGTTTGCCGATGCAATGAATTGTAATTTTTGCTTTATCTTTACACAATGCGTTTATCTTCAATATTTAGTAACAACATTAAATTTTTACAGAACCCTTTTTGTGTTTTGTTCTTTGCTTACCAGATAAAATGAGAGTGAAATAGAATACAAAAAGATAACAGGAAACACCTGCAATGACCAAAAAATATAGTCACATAGCACAATGTACCAAGGAACTGTACAAGAAAAAAAAACACGATAAAAAACAAGACAAACGTAAACAACAATAGGAACTCGGGACAGCCAGACTTGGTACCGGCACTAGCAAAAACAGTTTAGTAGCTAATGTATAACATATCTATGTATCTGTATAAGAATCGGAGGAAAAGTGTTCCCAATTCAGATTATATGGTATTAAATGAACCGACTTTTGGGATACACCAGCTATTATGCTTTAAGTAAAAAAACAATTTTGCAGCTGTAGAATTCCAAGGATTGTGTTTCTTTAAGAAATTTTGTTTAAAATGTCCAGTACCGTTATAAATACTAGATGTTAGCTAGTTAACGTTATGTTGGAATAAAAAAAAACATAATTGCACAATACTAATAACTATCTAGATAATTAAAAACTCTACTACATGTTGGGTTTCTTTTTATCTGTTAGCCTAAGCAAAATATTATCAGAAACCATACGTATAAAATCGTAAACTAATAAACAGGAAAATAGCGGATGGTTAACAAATGAAATTCCTCGGAACGGAACAAATGCTAGTCATAATAATAATGTTGGTTTGGCTTACTACTATTATTGCATCCCATTCGCCATATCATTCTTTTTCTCAAAATCTAGCATCAAATTATTAGTTGAAATAAAAATTCAGTCCCCATCCAGATAATCAAATGGAAATTGTTATAAAGCGAACCCTCTAATGACACAAAACACTTCTCTGTAATATTTGTATAAAAATCGATCGAAGAATGTAAAAAAAAAATGAACGTGATTATTTAGAATAATTGGCATTTATCAAAAGAAATTGCAGCTAATTATGTCGTGTAGGATGCTTAATAATCAAGGTACAGAATAGATCATGGATTGTAATACTTCAATTATAGGCAAGATAAATGGAAAGGATGACCAGCTAGAAAATTGTTGCTATTAATGAAATAAATCACGATTCACACTTATCTTGGTCAAAAACAGGTACGGATGTAAAAACGCTTGACACCATCATTAAGCTTTGTCAAAAAGAGGTAGACAGTGACAAAAACCTGGAGCCATCCTTAAGTTTTTAACGTGTTCTATCGATTAAAGCAAATATGACAACTGCAAAATCGAAAATATAAAAACTGATCATGATATTATGCAATGTTTTGTAAAGCATTACGATATGAATACATACAGATCGACTGTCAAATGCTCCTTTTAAAGATTTTCAGTTGAATGATATGAACGCCATGCAAACAATTACTGCTTCCCTAGTTTCACTTATGTCATTCTTTTTTTTTAATTTCGATATTACTTTCTAGTCCTTTATACGTTGTTGATTATAAACTATGAAACACGTTTTATTTTTATTTATTTATTTTTAGATTCTGACCAGAATGTTGTTGAAACCCTAGAATTTAAATTTACTGCAGATTGGTTTGTTTGATTTGCCTTATCCTGAAGCCATTGCAAAACAAATAGAAATAATTATATGAAAATGTATGATCCTTACTTAGCATTCAAAAAGTGAATTGTGCTAGATAATTATTTTCTTACTTACTCTTTTTGACATAATGATAATAATCTTTATTACAAAAGCATTACAGCTTACATGGTAACTACGTATACGACGTACATAATAATGTATTTTGATATTTGGATTAATGCTCAATGTTCAGAGGGATAATTTAAACTTTAACGTAGGGCACATCTTATAATCAAATAACTAAATACCGAAGTTACTGTGAATTTTGATTCTTCATATGCGCATTTCGACAACTTATGTCTCTTCAGTGTAGATAAAATCTAAACGTTTAGAAGACCATTAAGTCAAAGATGTTTTAAAAAATTGATAGAGAACAAATTTCCAAATATGATCAAAATGGAAAGCCATAATCAGCTAAGGACAGAGCATTGCATGAGTGAGATACTCCTTAGTTTCAACATTTACAAAAATTATATATTGTAAGGTTATCAAAATGATATCAAAATGAAAATTCTTATTGGGGAGCATTTTGTTTGCCTCATTATTCAGCAGGTATAAATACAAATTTTTAACATCTTATAGACTTATGAGATGGGAATTTTGTGTAATTGAAGGCAGAAATATTTGCCTCAATACAGTAAGCGGGAGTGAGAATGATATTTCTAGCCTATTAAATAAATAAATTCTGACTAAACTGAAATTTATATAATATTAGAAGTGTATTATAACATTTCCCATATGACAACTGTGTTTTTTTTACTTTCTTTTCGATCGTCAAATCAGTTAACCTGGGGCGCTACAAAATAGATTAAATATCACTTTCTCTTAGCTCATTCCGTCTGCAGCTTTTTTTTTGTTTGTAAGTGTTATAAAAGTACGTATTTTTGGCTTTCCTATTTAGATCTTATTGTTAATTTGTTCTCTATCAGCTGTTGCACATATTTCGGTTCATGGATTTCCAAATGTTTTGATTTGATCTGCACTAAAGAGACATAAGTTGTCGAAAGGCGTATATGCAGAGACTAAATTTACAGTAACTTCGGCATTTTGTTATTTGTGACAACCAAATAACTCATACATCCCGTTTTAAAAGATAGCACAGCATTTAAAAAGAAAGAAATGAAAATAAAAAGATATGATTTTTCTTTTCCCATAGTTAATTATCCATTTCTGGATGGCGATGTTCCATTAGCGCCATCATATGGTGTTTACATATCTCAACTTGTTCGATTTGCTCG
>MJUU01007519.1:88156-110636 GCA_002080025.1 Modiolus philippinarum | reverse complement strand
AGGTTTGCGCCTGTCCTAAGTCAGGAATTTATAAAGCCTTTGTGTGTCTTGTCCTTTTTCTAGTTAGTTTACTTTATGTCTATAGGAGTCTAGGATGATGTTTATTTCGCTGGACTTGATTGCTCTTTGTTCAGGGGCCGACTCCGACCTGCCATTGGGTGAGGGGGTTTTCTCACCGTTCATTGAAGATCTTATGGTGGCTTTGAGTTGTTATTACTCCCCTTTGGGTCGTTGTCTCTTTGACACATTCCCCGTTTCCCTTCTTTTTTCTATAATACAACAAGAAATTATATCGCTGTTAGATTTGATGAAATGTGATAATTTTGTTCTTTTTGCATTTCAAAATCTATTCTTCGAAGTTTTCTGGGTTGTAATTCAGCATACAATATTAAAAAAATCTCCGACACTTTTTTAATTTTTTCAACTTAAACAAACCTGTCTTTTCACAAAACAAACCAATAAAAAGACGACTTCATTCTACTTAAAGTATAACTTAATATTTTTATTTGCTCTTGTTTGATTTTGTCTATAATTATTACTTTTTGTATCGATGTAAATCTGATATATCTGTTCGCTTATAATGATAGTAAATATACAAAAAAGTTAAATGTGTACCATGTGTTGCAATATTTGTTGCATTGCTACAGTAACATGTTCTTTACGAGTTTTTTAGCATTATTATATCATGTTCTGTTAGAATAAATAACAATAATATCTATGTAGATTTAAATAAAAAAACAGAAATTAATGAATTGAATTCTTGCATGTTTGACCTTTCACTCACCTAAGTAAAGAAATAATATGCCATTCCATTATAGTATTAGTTTATCAATCTTTCACTGTAAACTTATGTAAATACGTTTTTTCCTATGACAATACCACTATTGACCCCTATATGACCTTAAAAGCACATTCTCTTTATATATTGAGTATCGATTGAGTCGGATTGTATCCAGTGTCATCGCCATCTGTTCTAGTTCAATCTTGAGTCAATAAGAGAGATGTAACATCACTTTATAAAATATACTTATTGTTCCAATTGTCAATAAAATCAACAAAATTTACAACTTCATGTTGACAAGATAAATTGATTGTGTTGGTAACGAGAGGAGTTCTTTATGTTCTGTAGAGTTGTGTGTTCATTTAATTAAACAATTGGTTCTACCGATGAAAAGCAAACTATTGACTATTCATCAAATTATCACCATGTAAATATATTCTACAAGTCGATGTTGGGCTTTTTGCAATAGTGCAAATAATGACAACTGTTCATCTAAAGGTAATTTAAATTTCTGTAACACTGTGTCAGTTTTTGAACCACTATTAAACATAACTAATCGACTGACGTCAGGATGCCAGCATCACAAAAAGTAGATGAACACGATATTAGTACATACAAATCGATCATGATCCTTTGACTCACGGAGGAAATTCAATGTCTTGTGCTAAAGTTTGCTTGCAGCAAACTATAGAAAAGACTCACTTTGCCACATCCATAAGTGATCGTTAATTACTTGCATTCACGAAACTTCTTATTGATGTTCGACAGACTGAAGCTTTTATAAGAACTTGAACTTTTCTCACTTTGCCAACTTTAAAATTTACCGAATGAGAAAATTTTAAGAAGGAAATATGGACAAAATGAAAGTGACAACAAAAGTCAGAATCGATCAAAGGAAGAGACCAGTAAGGAAAATCCGCATAACATTCGACTGAATCAGGGGAACACAATCCGACACAGAACATTTTGCCGACTTGGAACGGGCATTTTATAAATAAAATGGTGGGTTAAACCAGGTTTATTGATGCATCAACCTCCCGCTTATATGACGACTAACTATAGCTTCTGTGTGCAATAGAGAATCAAAATTTTCTTAATGGTTAACATACTTAACTATCCATTAGAACACTTTTAGCGAAGGAACTCCAATACGCAAACCATTTAAAAAGGAGAGACATGTCACTTAGGTTTGAGGATTAAGATACACCTACCTACATTACCTCGTTGATTTCGGATTTTTTCGTTTTTATCAAAGTTTTAACCCCTAAAAATACTGAGGTTTCATTCCAAGGCACTCGGTGGATGTCCTTGGTACTGGATCTGGCCTCCTATTTCGATATTTTTAGTAACTTGTACTTCTTTTGTTACAACTTTTGGATTGTAGCTTTCCACATTATTCGATTCTTATGCTGCTGATGAGAACTTACTCCATGGAACACGTGTACAGCATATTGAAATCCACTTTTTATTATAAAAGTTTGGTGTATTTGTATTTACTGTGATTCAAACTCGAATAGTTCAAGCCAAACCCGCCTCCGATTCTTTGTGAGCAAATACAATACTATATAATTTGATATAAATAAATACTGAGGACATTACTGAGGAAATTACATTTACTCATAACCTTTAAAGGACGAATATTAATTTTTAATCAATTGTGATAAATAGTAATTTCTAATCAGATATGACATATATCAGTTTTTAATCAGATGTGCTGCTATGATAAATTATGAATTATTACAATAAAAAGCATATTTATATTGATAATATGATCCATTGTCTGTATATCAGGTATCATGTATACACAGACAGATCAAATTTTAGTCCAATTACTAGATGACATTTTTGTCTCATGAAACGTGACTTTCTAAAACAACAGAATGCTGAGAATTCTACAATAAAAAGCTACATTATACTGAAAAGCTGACAGGAGAATTATCAGAAATTTGAGAGAATACACGACAATTTCAAAAAGTGATTATTGGTACATATTCAGAAAGTTCTTACATAACACTTTCCATATCAATTTACATGCTTTGCATATCAATCTCGACAATTCTATATAATTTTCATACAATTTGTATATAGTAAAAAAATTATGCTGACAAGACAATACCAAGAACCATACAACCATGGTAATTAATAACACTAGCACTGGAATATATATTCTATATTTTATCCCCCGATGTTAATGAATGTTTACATGTAATGATCTATAATGCGAATAACAAAAAGGGATTTTAAGTTAAAATCCCTTTTTTTCATTCGCATTACAGATCATTACAGGTAAACATTCATTAACATCGGGGGGATAAAATATAGAAGAAATTATAGCAGGCAAGCAGATTATTAGGGAGGGATGGCATTAGTAAAACATTTTTACCAATGCCATCCCTTCCTAATAATCTGCTTGCATGCACATGTAATTTCTATAGCAATTAAATAACTTTCACCTTATGACAATGTGAGCATTTTGAAAACCCTGATAATACGTTCATTTTTTTTATGAATATGTAGAATGTTACTTGCTTTGAAAATTAAAGTAATCGTCGAAAACAACTCACATTTATAAGAATATTATACTCAATTTGGGACCATCACGTAAGTTGATTGATACTGGCAGCGAAGACAATTTTTTGCAACTTCTTATTGACGCCAAAAATTTTTAATCCTTTGCATGTTCACGATGTTTGTTATTTCGTAACGCTGTGCAGATGATCTTTTTCTCATTCTCCTTTAACTAAGGGGATTAAATGATTATTCTTGAAAAGAAACGAATTGGAAAACATGCACATTCCCCCTTATTAGGAAAGTATAATTTCATCTAATGAGTTAATTTCCGATTTCAAAATATAATTTGTGTTTATTATCATTTATAACTTGTTCATTATTTATTGCAATCATCACCAGAAATAACATAAATCAATAATTTGGTAGAGATCTCTGTGAGTGATAAATTCATTTTTTCTTCGTACAATATGATAAAATATCTTAAATAAGGCATACCATTTTTTATATCCAATTCTATTTATTTATGTAAATCATTCATCTTATTATGGTTCATTTTGCCATGTTATCTATTTTGTAAATTGGCTATTAATCAATTATATTATCCATGGTACTAGAACAGAACATTGAAGTGATGTCAACACTCCAATTATCTACAATAATATCAGATACAGTTTAACGATTTTTTACATATAAAATATTTATAAAGAGATAGAAAGTGATAATGATATGACATAAACAACCTTACAACTGAGTGTATCATTTAAATGAATAATAATTTGTATCTAAAAGTGCAAGTGTCTCGTCAATAACACTATCTTAAAACAAACGAGCTTTGAGATATTATATCAATGCACCAATTCAAATCATTGCGCTTAGGGCTGATTTAGTTTTTGAGCACAAATATAAAGCGACATGTAAATTGTCTACGATAATCCTATCAAATATATTTAATACAAGTGTTTACCTCATTGATTGTCTCGCTACCTCTACCACACATATCTCAAAATTCTTGAGAAAATACTCTATTTACCAAAAAAAAAAAAAATAGTGGACAGTTGAGGTCAAGGTCATTGGCAATGTGGAAGAAAATCATGTCATCAAATGACGGCCTATTTATCAAATATCATTGACTGACCGCCTTCGCTTACTGAGAAACTGATCTACTCATATAAAATTAACACAGTCATAATACCATGAAATTAAGGCCAAAGCCAAAATACATATGACAAGCAGCAATATACTACTTAAGAGCAACTTAAAAAACTAAAGTTCATTGACATAGCATTTACTGTTCTTGAGAAACTTATCTAATAAAAACTTTCTGTGGTCACTATGAAAGCGTATTTTCTTTTCTGATGTGCAAAATATCACGGGTATATAAGAAATTCTATAGTATTTTTACCGTGCTGCTTATTTCGTCACAATCAGCATTCCATTGTGATTAGTCAAATACATTTTGTAGATATTCTACCCTAGTACATTTTATCAAAAAAGGAAGGAATGCACTGTTTGAATAGATCCTCTGTTACAACTACACCATGAAATGAAGTCAAGTTTGATCGGCATATGCTAGACAGTCATCTGTACTCAAGACCAACCTCAAAACTGAATATTATTGTGTCCTACCACTTAATGATCTAGAGGAAATTATCTAATCAGAAATATGTCAAGGTCAAAACCAACATGACAGACAGTCATGTACTACACTAGAGCAATGTAAATACGAAATACTATTGTCCTCTAACATACAGTTATTACGAAACGGATCTAATAAGAAAAAACTTAACATGTTCACTGGACCATGAAATCGAAATCAATGTCACAAGCGATATAACAGACAGTTATGTGTGACCCAAGAGCAACGCACACTCCAAATATTATTTCCCTACCACTTACTTGTTGAGAAATTGATCTTATAAAAAAGAACTTCACCATCTTCACTAGAACGTAAAATTTGTTTTAAGCCAAAATACCACAAGCAGACTGTCATGCACTAACCAAGACCAATCTATACATCAAATACCAATGCATTACCACTTGTCATTATTAGGAGCCAGACTTTAGTAGAAAAAAATTAACCTGGGCACTGGACCGTGAAATTGAGGTTAATGTCAAAGGCATATTAAATACTGTCATATCCTAACAAAGACCAAGCTAAATACCAAATATCATTGACCTGTCACTTGTGGAAATACAGAAAAAAATTCATACAATTTTACATCACTATGACTAGACCGAGACAAAAACTGCATGAAAAAGTTGTAATGTTATCAGAATTCTACTCTTGATCAATGTATAAGACATTTCAAAGATGAATAAGAAGGTAAACCATTTCGGTTTTTAAAATATCAGTTCTTCTGAGCATTATATTAAATCCAGAAAAAAACTTTGGAATCCCCAATTAATTTAAATATAATGAAGATCTTAATTTTTAGTTTAGGGCCCGTCTGCTTCAGCGTTACAAAAAGATCTGTTATATTTTACTCAGGAACCACATATTTCAGCTATCTGTAATTTGGCATGGAGTATCAGTATGGAGCCGTTTGCATTTGTAGAGACTTTGTCTCATGTGCATTTACTCCGTATTCCGTCATTGCTTATTTGCGATCTCCCGCATGCCTTCTCCCTGTTTGAAAGAATTAAGATTTTTCCGTTATTACACAGGCGACACATGTATTCTCTGGAAGAATTACGACTAAGATAAGAATTTTGTAGTCTAGTTTTACTTAATTCTCTGTTTTTGTTAAAATGCCCCACATAAATACTTATGAGTCTTATTTGAAATCCGTAAATTTGAATTTGCACCCTAATTAATCCTTCAGTTCATATTAGTTGAGACAAAATCTCCATTATCAATTTTTGGAAATAACCTAATCAACTTGAATTAAATAAAAGGATCCTATGTTACTTGATCCGAAAAGTGAAGATGACAAAACCTGATTATAAAGGATAATGTTTGTGATATGTAAATTCAGGGATCACTAGATATGATTAAGCTACTTTTCTTGTCTCTACTAAAAAACATATACCGTAAATTGATATTATCCCGCGGGACAGAAATTGACATCGGTTGTAATGAATCAATATTTCACTAGATACAACTTGATTATTTCTTTATAACAAACACGAGACGACATTTGTTCTCTATCTTTTACAATACCATTCTGTACTAAGTTTGTCTTAATTTGTCAGTCTTTAACATTACCCATACTATACAAATTGTCTTCATCATTCAGAATAGTTTTTGTTTGTTCAGCAAGTCATCTAGTCTGATGTGTTTGAGTTTGTTATTTATCATGACACATCAACATTTATTTCTAACAAGAAAATAACAATACAAAACACAATTCAATTTTCAGCTTATCAATGATATATTCTTCATTCAAAATAAAAAATAATATATGATAAAAAGAATAAACGAAGTAAAAAATCAGTCCTTAAATTTGCATCATCTTCTGGTGAAAATTTTTAAAGTTTTATTATTTTTTAACTGCATGTTAATAATCGATATTCTTTCCAAGCTCAAAGATAAAAAATACGGTCATTGATTTTCAGGCCTGTCTGTGGCAAGTCTCGTGATAAAAAGCAATTCGAAAAATATGACACATGAAAATCATAACATGTAATTTTTTGTTCGAAACGTCATATATTTTTGTACAAAATGCAGATTCCGGAACGATTATCGTACTTGGTAGTTTTAAAATCGTATGAAACTTACAAGCTTAATTTTGAGCTTCACAAGTTTTACTCGATAATTTTGAAAAAGTGCATAGGAACACCATCACAAAATGTTAATATTTTCATTATGTGTGGAATTCAGATTGATTTTAGTTCGTTATCTTTTTAATGCGAAATGAAATCACGAGATCTTACACTTTAAAGTGTTTGATTAAAATCTTATTGCCATTTGGGTCAGTAAGACCAGTTCAGCATAATTAAAATTGTGAAAAAGTCATTTCCCACATTTTAATGTAAAAGTGAGCTCAAATCATCAGTTAGTTATTGAAAAGACTTTTTGCCAAGTGTTTTTTTTTTACCTTACATGATTTTTGAATTGGAAACAGGCGTTACCATTTTGCTTTTAAGTATATCATTTACTCTTTATTGGTCACATAAAAAAAGTAAACAAAATACTAAATTTGGCTATGATTGATATAAGGTTATATTGTTTGACAAGACAGTTTTAGCTTATATCATAATACAAAAGATCTTAATATCAACCTCAGTGGAAGTATTTAATTCGATAACATGTTGTGGACTTCCCTTGTAGATTCTGGCATGTGATTGTAATTTTCGGCCATTACAAGTGTTTCGTCTTATTTTCCCTCTATTGATTAATAAATCCATGATTGTATTCCACCTCATTCTTATTGCACTTTGTAATTTTCAATTATTTTATTTTTATGCCAGATTCTATAATATTTACAACTTCACATTTTTCAGGAAACGGGTTTTTGTATTTAATCACCAATTTATTACAGATATTTTAACCTAATACTATAATGTGACAGCTATTGATCAGTTGACTTTACAATATTATTTTTCCATCATAAAGGGAATTCCAATTTTCTAAATTATCATGGAAATTATCAATATATTTATAACACTCTGTTAACACTTTACTAGGCCATGATGTATTCATATCAACAATACTCTGATTATGGTGCAAACATTTCAAAATCAGATTTGACTTACTATTTGATATAAATCATTTTCAGCAATGCATTGTCTATAAACAAATGTTTAACATCTATTGACAATGAAATTTACAGTTGGTTATAAGCGTGATATGGAATTGTGGAGTTGTAAGCGATATGTAAAAAGAATGCTAATTAGGAAACGAAAAGAATACCATATAAACTCTCACTGCTTTATTTTACATGAAATAAGAATTCTCATATGATGCACGCTTATTATCTATTCCTTGCATGAATAGTTATTTATGGTACATAACGAGACTTTGAAGTTGGAGTTAGATATGAACTTATTGAATCGCTTTTACAGGAATTTCATTGGTCGAGCGCCAAGTAATAACACATCACGCGTGATGTGCTATTATTTTTTCGACGGTGTTATTGGACCACTGTGAAATCTCGTTGGCCGTGATAAACGTTACCTAGCAACGGTGTTGTTGTTTGAAACAAAAACAGCAGTTCGGCACTAAATATGATAAAAATCATAAGAGAAATAGTTTTAACAACTCGAAAAAATTGTATATCGCTGGATATCAACTCTCGTTGTTTAATTTCAAATATAATAAACTCGCCACAGGCTCGTTTATTATATTTTGAAATTACACAATTCTAGTTGATATCCATCGATATACAATTCTTTCTCGTTATGAAAACTATAATTATATCTTTTTTTCAAAGTTTTCTGGGTATTCCCACTTTCTAGACTGTCATTTATCTTTTTAGCATGAATAGAAAAAGATGCTAAAATCAATCATAATTATACAAAATGAATATAGATGATCTCAACGGTTATTTCAAAATCAATTTAGGACTAATAACAAATCTTAAATGGGTGTAGACAGTAATTCAAAATACGTTAAGTATGAAGAGTATGCCGCTAAAGATTCTAAAAATTCATAAAGTTAATTGAAATATAAAAAAGTATGATAAAACTAGGTCTAAACAGACTGGAACGAAGAATATCAAAGATTTAAGCAGTAAAAAAGAGCTGTTTAGTACAAAAGACTGGAATTTCAAAGCACTTGTACAAAAATCAGTTTAGAACGGAAAGCTAGATACGAAATGCTGAACTTAACAAACTGAGATCAATAAGCTTAAGGGTATTTATAGAGGTCTAAAATATTTTTCAAATGGATAGAAAGGCTGAAAGATGTTGAAGAGTCTAAGATGTAGTCTAAAAATCAGATACGAAAGCAGCTTTGATAAAGATACAAATTTATCTGTTTCTGAAGAAAACATATGAAAATTGCAGTTAATTAACAGATGTGCATTCAAACTAGAATTATTTTGAATGTAAAACACAAAAATAAAAGATATTTCCTTAGTTACTCTAAGAGACAAAATATACTGGCCTATTATGAACAAACTCAAAGAGACAAAAATAATGGCCTGATATGAACATAAAATCAGCTACAACAAATCTTCGCACTCCAAGAATAATTTAGTTTTATGATGTTTCTTTTCTAGACCTTATACATATAGTGCATTCACATCATAGTTATGTCAGTTCGTAAATCTGTTGGTTCGTTCGTCAGTCCGTTCTTCCCAGGGTAAGCTCTGTCAAACCTACAGGGATTTGTGTAATGTAATAGGAATTGTTCGTCTCATTTTCAGCGCCCACTCTAGTAAATGAATTTAATTTGTTGACAGCCGTTACCCTATTAGTTGACAACCACTTATATTGATATGCCTATCGGGTTTATATTTAATGTTTCTCTTAATGTGGACTAAATTTTTATCAAAATGTATTGTTACATTAATTTTCTGTCGCATTTTTCACAGTTTCTACTTATTGGATTGTTTTTTAACCTCTTTGCTGCTTCTACATAATAGGTTGTACTTTCCATAGCCAGTCTTGCCAATTATGTATGCTTTAATAACAAATGAAGTGCAATTGAATTTTTTGTTTCTGCTTTAAAAATTTGTATGTAGTATCTGCATGATGAGTCTAGCAGAAGTTGACCAGTTGGTATACCTTTGGTGAACCTGTCACTGGTTACAACTTCTTGTTTCTTTTGTTTTTGTTATGGGATTGTTATTCTAGACTGGTTTGATATTTATTTCCTTTCTCAACCAATCAAACCTGAAGCCGTATCTTCGACCAAACTGCAAAAATGATTTAGTCTAGATATTGCGTTACATACTTTATCTTAATATCAAATGAATTAACATCGATGAATTCAGATGAAATTTTAATATAGTACTCTTACAGAATATATGATCACTATTCCTTAACTCTGCTGACACTTAATTGATATGGAGTAGCAACATTATACATCATTAATGTAGTCTGTTGAATCATTACAGATTGTATATCTCAGGGAAGAGACATCAGAGACACAGTTTTATAGAAAGATTACGTAATGTCGCCGAACAGAAATCCTAAGTAGGAGAAATCAGGTGTACCAATTCGGAATGGCTGATGAATTATTTACGTCCTCTGTAAACGGTAGAATTAATGCCCTTGAAACTTATTCTAATCTTTTTGTGATATAAGATTTTATTTTGAACGAAGATTATTTATCCTATTGCTTATCCTCTTCGTTACGTTGGTATTGTTTTGTATTTTCAGGGTCACATAGAATAATCCAAATTTTTTGTCTTATTCAAAATACGGGACAAAAGAAAACTGAAAAACCTACAAGTAATGAAATACAATTGACAAAACTTTTGGAATATGGATTCTACGGTTAATTAACCAGAGAAAAATAAGGTCAACTAAGGGCATGTCTGTTTGATACATTATTTTGAAGGACTAAGTGTCGGGTCACATTCAAATAAGTGTGATAATTGCTATCAAGACAGCACATGAACTGTAATGTCGTTCCATACTTTAATCTTCTCGAAATTAACAAAGATGAACCGACATGTTGAAATCATGACAAACTCCAGTATCAGTAGCGTTCTCCGCTTCTGAATTTCCAATCCTGTTTTATACCGCTAAAACCTCCGTATTTTGTTTTGATATTAAAATGAATTCAGTTTCAAAAATGTCCAATTTTTATGTCATTTAAACGAAATAGAGATGACATCATAAAATTTTGAACGTTACAATAATCAGATTGTGGCGGGAAACGTTTTCGAATTGAAATTTTATTGTAAAGTATATGTGACACATAAAGTGGCAAGGCGTGACGAAATTATTAGACACTATCAGGACCCCATTGTATCTGTTTAACTATATGGCAAACCCTCTCATTTTAAGCGGTTTTTGTGTACTAGATTTCTTGAGGTTTGAGAGTAAGCTTAACTTCTTATTGTGTAGTTTTCATGATGTTATCCAATGAAATTACATGATGAAAATTCGAATAATATTGTTAAGTCACAATTATTTTTTTATTAAGAGTTATAAAAGACATAAAGATCTCTGAAGTTTTCAAATAATAAGGACCAAAACATATAAGATCTCTTTCCTTTTATTGAGAAGTTGTGAGATTTTGAGGGGAAAATTATTGTACAAGAGAATCACATTTGTGCTTTTATACCGACTTTTCTTATTTGAGACATCTATTACAAAACTGCAGTAAAGTATTCTATGTAACAACCGCACTTCCTAGAAAAGTCTGTCCAGCTTATTCTTTGACATATCAGACTTAACTTATGTTAAACTTATGGTTGGTATAATTTATAAATTTTTTTCTACGGTTTACTTACTTCACTTTTCAACAGTTCCTGCTCCTAGATTAATATCGACTTTTTATTAAAATAATTTGGTTAATATTTCTATTCTTATGCAGATTAAAATGAAAATTAAATGGACATGATTTTTAGGCTACTATGTATATGGCAAAATAATCCTAAAATGGTGCTTTTTGTTTTTACTAATTTACATTTTGGCCATTTTAAAGTCCTAAATGTCAGCCATGTCTGTAAAACTATGTAATTATTCACAGTGAGCCGCATCTGGCAAAATTCTAAACGGTCTTTACATCTATTCTATTCAAAAATATTCATATAATATTTCGAAATCGTTCGGCCGATTTATGTTGAAATTAGAAGCAAAAACCATTACAAAATGGCTAAAAGAGCAGTTTCCAATTGGGAAGTATACTCTTGGTCATAAGTATGAAATATTTTTTATTGAGAATGCTTGAGATATTTAAGGGTTGCTTGTTTGCAATAATTCAGTTATACTTTGAAAACGCTGAAATTATCACTTAAATCATTTTTGAACACGATGGGCATCGAAAATTGGATATTTGGCAAATATTTCTACACCTAATATTTAATTTGGAAAATGTCTTTTTTTTTACAAAAAAGGAGGTTTCAGAACGGTTTGAGGGAGTGATCTGAAAGATTAGTTAGAATCAAACACTTTCGTACTTCACAGTTAAAAACAATATTTAAAGCAAACTAATATGCTTTCATCCACACTCCTTTGTGCAAAATGTGCTTCCAAACTTCAAATTTTGACTCAGAAAATACGAATATTCCATATTTATGACAAAGTGTATATACTTCAATGAACAAATTTGGTGTAATTTGACCGCATCTGTTACGCAAATATAAATGTTATATTTTCAGAATCAGTTGTATCCTAAACGTACTCATTAGAAATAAGATAATTAAAAATGTTTAATTCCAAGTTTTCCGGAGTGCAGAAATCCATCGTTACGCTGAGTATTAACTTGAATTTTTTTTTAAAGTATCCACAACAAAAACTTTTATATTACTTACAGTACTTTGAGATCACGTTAATTTATCTCGTGAATAAACAACAATTGATTCTGACCTACGAATAGTAAGATCATGCTATATTTCATGGTATGATCATGCTATATTTCATAGCTAGTAAGATCATGCTATATTTCATAGCTAGTAAGATCATGCTATATTTCATAGCTAGAATAATATAAATGATATTATACAATTACCACCCTAGATAGTGCGTGACCCAGCGGTTTCTCTCCCCGAGATATTAAGGTCACCCGAGAGTTTGCTCGAGGGTGACCTTAATTTCGAGGGAAGGGAAACCGCTGGGTCACACACTATCTAGGGTGGTAACTGTTATACCATATCGAATTTCTTTGTCCACCGGTTGACCTTCCTTTGAAACCCAACGCTAACCAATTGATCCAGTGAAATCTCAAATGTCATGTGACGCGATTTGAACAAATCATATTATAGATAGTTTAAATGAGTATATAATATAATGTTATAACAGAAAATTTGGCTCAAATGTCATGTGACGCGATTTGAACAAATCATATTATAGATAGTTTAAATGAGTATATAATATAATGTTATAACAGAAAATTTGAAAAAAATGACTTACATTTGTAGATTCTAAATCCACCAAGCTGTAATTGTGCAAAATAGACCCACCATGATAAAAATATGACGTTCGACAAGAAAAAAAGTTAAGTACATGTACCATTTAGCTTAAAACTCCTAAAAATCGATTTTTGTTAGCCTATGAAGTAATCTCGAAATTTGCGGCCATAAAATTTACGAATTATGGCTTTAAATCTTAAAATGCAATACAGTAATCTCCGAAGTATCCTGCTTGCGATTTACTTTAAAAAGATATCACTTTTCATTACGTTAATTGAACTCCCACGCTGTCTATTTTATGTTTTTACGATGCATTCTAATCAGACGGTATTGGTACGCGACATCATGCTTCGGTTTGTCTGTTGAAGGATCAATTATGCAAAATTAAGCCGAACTACCAAGATAGATTAAGTTACAGAGATAAAGCAAAACGGATTTTCTATAGCAGTAAATTATGAAGATTTTAAAACCTTACTAGATAAAATGTCAATTCAGTGATGCATTCAACCGGAAAAGGAACACCGAAGAAACATCTTTAAGTATCCAAGTAGTTCCTAAGAAACACTTGCCTTACTCTTTGGTCTCGACGTATGTGCAATGAATTTTATTAATTTATCAAGTGATTAAAACATCTCTACATAAGAGTATCTCAACTTCTGAAGGCTTTTTGGAAATCCGAAAGAATGGGAGACATTTTTTATATAAGTTTTAGTGTAGTTGTGAGTGGTTAGTCATGTCACGCCATTTCAGACAGTGTGTTTGGATTTTGAATCTCTAAGGTGGAGGTAACAAACCCGACCAATCAGAATGGGGAATATATGACGTGAGGTCATCGTCGCATACTTCCAGACGGCGAATCAGAGATCTGGCTAGGTAGATTCATTTGGGACTGGAACTCCCATGGCCAAGTACTTAGTGAAGGCCCATAGAAAAAAAATGAAGCAAGTCACGTGCACTAATAAGTGAGCATGATTTTTTTACTCCTCCAAATAATTCTATATACTCCTCGAATTTACTCCCAACTACGAGTATTGTTATAAAAGCAGGCAAGACTAAGCGAGCTCACGGTAAATCATGACACTAGGAAGGAAGTGATGATCACAATAATCCAAGTCAAAAGACATGGCAAAAACGGCAACAGAGGAAAACAAAGACAAAACAAGGACATGAGACAGCCACAATGCACGGAAATAAACAGACGACATTAAGAACTACGGCACTAATCGTGTGAACTCCAATGAAAGCTAGGAGTGACATCAGGGGCTCAGGAAGGGTAAGAATGTCCTACTCCTCTTATCCAGTGTTGAGTTAAATCGTAAAATCTAGCTGAAATGTCCGTTTTCATTGGAACACAGACACGTCATATCTGTCAATTATGTCATGATGACGAAGCAACTGTGAAACGTACATTCCATAGGCTGGAGAGGTAGGTATATTGCTGCTCGAAAGTTCACACTTGGGAAGTTAAAGTCATTAAGTTTGTCATATAGCTTAGATTTCAAACGCCAAAATGTATATCAAAAGATCTAAGTACGAAGCTGAAGTGGTTGTTAAGTAGTTTCTTTAATTTCAAGCTCACTGTGATTAATCTGGTGTAAAATTTAACTAGGTTTTCACGATAATTGTTTTCAAGGACGATCAAGACGTAAAATTTAGTTTGATATCAAGTAAGATACGCTTGTTTATTGTGCTCAGGAACATTCAAGAGGACTTAAGTTTGTTAAGGTCAAACAAGATCTCGATTTGATTTTGTTTGAACTTGACAAACTTAACAAACCTTGATCGCCTCTGTACTAGTTATCTTGTTTGATCTTGTTAAACAGAACAGATCTTGATCGCCCTTGAAAGCGGTTATCTTGAAAAACGACTGAATAAATTACACTGTCTTAACAGAATTTTATTAAACCTGTCATACTCGTGATAAGATCAAAATGGCCAAACAAGATCATTGACTATTTTTGCTTGTAAATAAAATAATTTAATCGACACTGATAGGTAAAAGAGGTTAAATATTTACTGTCCTATGAATTCAGACTCCACTAAATATTTTCCTTAGGCGGCCATTTTAACATTTTATGAATTCTTACTTTATGCGGTCATATGATGTTCTCATAATGGCACGTTTGCCGAGTAAATCGCCTCATCCAACTGGAGTATGTAAATTACTAATTTTGCCTGTCAGACCCCTGGGCATACATGGTATCATTCATTAGGCTTCAGTATTTTACCTCCATCGGGAGTCATTGAATCAAAATGCTGGTCAATCCGAAAGTATTTCATAATCATTTTGAATTCCAACTATATTATTGGCATTTACATTTTGGTAGCTTTATTTTCGTACCAAAAAACGACAAATGGAATTAACTGAAGCAGACATATATATTCGAGATTACATAATAAGGTGAAACTTTATACAATTTGTGACATTTACTTCAAAAATAAGTATGGCAATTCCGAACTTATGAAATATGACAACCTTCCATAGGTTGCACCTTTTAGAGTGTAATTTTCATACTTCCGATATTTCGTGATTTGTTCCCCCCCCCAAAAAAGATATATTATAGATTTCAGCGGTCACCAAATAACGCGAATGGAAAAATGTCTTAAGGGTAGACATGTATAAAGACATACTGACTTAATTTCGCGAATGTTTATTTTCGCGCTTCCATAAACATGGCTATAAATATCGAAAACTAGAACAGTGCAAAAATAACCCACTATACGGCATCATTTTATAATCAACTATCATAGAACCTAGTGACAAAGGAAAAGGGCCACAAAGGGTGGAAACCGGCCCTTGATATCAACTGAATTTCATGATTCAAGGATAATATCAGTTCCATTTCTTTTAAAGAAATATGAAAAAATAAAATTTGCATGGTCGATTTTTACCATTCGGAAACCTTGCTTTTTGAATGATATGAACTGTTGAACATTTTAATTTTAACAGAATAAAGTATCCTCTGAAATGCTTTGCGTGAAGGCAAATCAATCTTGTGTTAACTGTTGTAATGGTAAGACGTCCATTAAAATGTTGTTAAAATGATTTTGAATAATTTATTGATTATAGATCAAATGAAACAGCAACATTTATGCTGCTAGATTACAAAAATGTCACTTTTTAAACAAAATTCTTAATTTATTAAGGGGAGATAATTCTAAAGAAATAGTAAGGGAAAATCACATTTTATGATTTTATCAAAAATATGGTATGTGACCCCTATTTTTTTATTTTATATTTCAAAATATAATTTGAACATACTTTGTACTACATTTTCACCAAAATCTATCGTTTATTCGTACAAAAATTTCCCAAATTGTTTTCTCCCCATGAAGACTATATAAAAAAATGGTTAAAAACGAGTTCGGTGACCCACTGATTTTTTATTAAATTTTTGGAGTGAATGAAATAAATTTTCAATCACAGAAAAATAAGAAAAATCTATCGTGTTGTTTTTAGTCCCTTGAACTACCTTAAATAAAGTTCACTCTATACAAAATATGGTTTTCTTTAGGGTTTTAAATAACAAAACCATTACAAAGTTTTAGTGAAATGTAACAAGAAATATCATTGCATTTCAGTTATTCAGGGTAGGAATTTTAGGTGTTAGATCCATTGGTATACTTGTTCCAATGGACAAAGACTGAACGTATGATTTTTTCAAATTAAAATGGAAGTCAATACATTAAATACATTTCATGACCGCATGAATGTTTTCAAATAAAATAATATCAGCTGCAGGGTTATCAGTACATATTTTTACTGCAAAAAGATCTGGTTACTTGCTTCAGTACAGACGAGCCCAATACATTCTAAAGTACAGAGAAAGGTAGACGTTAATGTTTGAAAAATGTTGACGCTGATTTTAGGGTCGATGTACCATTAATATTTACCGCACATCATTTGTTCTCGAATATTTCACATTGAATGTGTTTTTAATGAATCAATTCTTTTTTCAACAGGATCTGAACAATATTCATAAGGATATTATAGACTCCAAAAAGGCAAATTCCCTTCAGAGACGATTCATTATATAAGAGTGTACTTCTTAAAAGTGGTTCTTTGACGGATAGATTCTTGTGAAAATAAATGAATTAAAGCACAAAAGATGTGTCCTATATGAAATGTAATCTGATTTATCATCCTGTTGGTTTGATATGGTTGTATGTCGTAAGACAGAGAGATTGCACTCTAATATAATCGGACAATAGAAATGATAAATGTTTGCCATTGTATAAACTGCACTCTTAGAACCTTCAAAAGAATTGATACATGGTTATTTCAATTAAGGCTGATATGCGAGACATTATTATCTCTGATTGCACTATTAGTAAAATTGCCAGACGACAGTTTAACTTTGAATTTAACAAATGACTGTTTGGATTTTGAATAATACCCAGTAAACATTGGGAGGTCTACCTAAACTGAGAAAATTGGTAATGACTAATGACACAAGACAGTAATATCCACTTTAAGTAGAAAGCAGACTGCAATTCATTTCTTCACCCACATTATATAGCAAAAACCTAAAAGGAAAGTGAAAATGGAGTTATCTATCGAATTATGGCAAACAAAAGACAAAACAATTAACAATGAAGGGATATGGAGCAAATGCAACTGAGACAAAGTCTCTACAAATACATGGTTATTATAAGCAATGGAACAACGCTTTTATTGTTGTTCTTCATCTTGAAGTCACCAATGCACGTTTACTGAACACAATGCGAAGATATCTAGACCAATTTCATTTTTCTTAGTTTTGTGTGTG
Source organism: Modiolus philippinarum (assembly GCA_002080025.1). NCBI lineage: Eukaryota > Metazoa > Mollusca > Bivalvia > Mytilida > Modiolidae > Modiolus > Modiolus philippinarum. Next base: position 92,607 of record MJUU01007519.1, on the reverse strand, counting down.
TGGTGGGAGGGGATTTATTTGGCAGATGTCAAAGAGGAAATCTTCAAAGATTGATCTGGTATATAAAGGTAAAAAGGTGAGAAAAAAGCATTCCCTGAAGGAACCACTACAGGAGTCATAATTGTAGTTGTGCACAATATAGTTCCAAATTCAGTTCTCAGAATCCTGATTATACCAAAAACTGATAAAAAGACACACTTGCTTCACAGGAGATATCAAATGGAAAAATCCCATACTAACTCCTTTTAAATAAGAGCTCACGAAATCTGTCTTTGAAATGAAGTTTTAGTGAGTTTTAGTGGAGCTATTCTTTTTTTACCATTTTGAGTGACACATTTTGAAAACTATTTAGAAACCGTAAATTGAGGAAACTGGCAGGACAAACTTTTATACTGAAATATCTGATAAAGTAAAATAAGTGAAATTTTCCGATAGTGTTCCATAAAATGAAAATAATATTTCTGAAATGAGAAAGTAAAGAAAAAAAAATAAAACATTTAATGATATGATACATTCATTTGCACTAAAGAGATATAAGTTGTCGAAATGTCGAGCAAGTATTTGGCTCATTAACACTGATAAGAAAAAACAATTATTTTTCTAAACTGATTTTCATAATGTCTTTACTAAACAAACAGGCTCAGGTATAGTACAAGCAAAACGAAGTTCGGAACAAAAAGTGAATTAGTACACTCAATACATAATAATCATATGAGTTTAAACTAAAACTTTAGTTCCCGCATAAGAAAATAACTTTGACTGGTCGACCCTAACCCTGACCCTATCACTAACCCTAATCTTGACCCTGACCCTAACCCTAACCTTAACCTCAATTTTTACCTTAACCCTAACTTTAACCTTAAATCAAACCTTAACCTGACTGAATAATGAAATGATTGGTTGAATAGTTGACAGATTGACGGGTTGACAGGTCGACAGGTTGATGAATCGACCCTAACCCTAAACTTAGCCCTTACCTTAACCTTTGACGGGTTGACAGGTCGACGGATCGACAGGTTGACTGGTCGACCATAATCCTAACTTGAACCATTACCCAAACCCTAACCCAACTGAACAATGAAATAACGAGTGCAAAAGTAACAAGTTCACAGGTTGACAGGTCGACAGGTTGACTGGTCATCCCTAACCCTAATCCTAATCTTAACTTAATATTTGTCAACCTGTCGAGCTGTTGACTTGTCATCCTCTCAATATGTCAGCCCGGTATTATCTTGTTCAGAGTTTAACAATTTAGAAAAAAAATCATTTGTAACCGTTTACTCTTTTTTTAATTCAAGAATTGACCAAATTACTCAACTTTATTCCGCTTCATCAATTATGGAACTATTTTTTGCTTATATTATACTTGACCCATCAGACCATCAAAAAGATCTAAGATCATATCTAAAATAGTTTTTCATTAAAATATTTTTCTCTCTCCTCCATTTGTGATACATCGTATAATTGGCTGTAATGACCGTTTTTCCTGCACAACGACTGAAAAGTGTATTTTTCTATCAACACTGGATTGATGCCCCTGCTAGTGAACTGTAAGTCCTCGAGAGTTTCATCAGCCCAGTCGTTCAGTATAAAAATTTTAGTGTTGGCCCGAAAACTGATCATTTAAAAAGGCACTATATCAATTAGGAAACTTGATAAACTTAAAGAGTACATCAAAGCTAATTGTAGCATTACTTGTATTCAAGTTTTATTCAAGGGATTCAAGTCTTTGTTGCGTTTTATTGAAACGTGCAATTTGGGATGTTATCGGCAAAAGACGGAAATAACTTAGTTACACACATAAAATTAAGGTTAAAAAAGGTTCTCTTGGGGATTTGTGACCTACTTTAATGATATTGCTAATTAAGATACAATAATTCTAGATATTGAATTTAATTCGTTTTCATTGTGCCATAGGATCATGGATTGCATAATTAATAAGTGAATAATATTTCATTTGTTTAATGTGAAAACAGTGACTTTCATTTCTGAACAGTGATGTAGAAAGGTACTGCTTTCGAAATGTTCTATAAAAACAATAATAAAGCTACTAGTTTGCATGTACTTATGTAATACATCGGAAAACGAATACCGAAGCAAAAACGAGGAAAGGCGGAATTCTAAAATCATAAATCAAAAATCACGGCAATTCACATCAAACACGAATTGAGACAGTATGACAAGGACAAAACAAATAAGAATAAAATGAACAAGAACGCCAAATACCTAAAGCACTAGCAGTGTGAACCCTACAAAAACTGAAGTATCATCAGGTGCTCCGGAAGGGTAAACATGATCTGCTCCACGCGTGGCATCCGTCACACTGTCAATGGAAAGTCCGGTCTTGTCACAGTCGGTGTAAGGCAGTCCGGTAACAAACTCTGGATCTACCCAAAGATATCTGTTCTCATTTGTGAAATATAACATTGTAACGGCCAATCAAATCGTGGTGAGGACCGTAAAACCTCTGTAGAAACAATTGCAACAGTGACTGAACATACCCTTGATGTATATAGGTTTTTCAAGCAGTAAATTCGCTCTGTTGACAAAATCGCTGTACAAACTACAGGCACGGCAATAGCGAATGAGCTGTGAAATATGAAATAGAAAGGAAATGGGGTAAATGTCAAGGAGACAACATCCCATCTCCAGGTTAAAACTACCCGAAACAAAGCATCTAGGGGTCACCGTACGATCTTCGACACAGTGAGGAACCTCACACCATATAGCAAGCCCTAAATGGTCCCCAAAAAGTAAAAAAGGTAATAAATCTATGGAAACTAAACACATCCAATAACCCGAATATCAAGGAACTAATTTTTTTTTAAGAAGACAAGGACAAGCCAATGACCAACATATTCCTGACTTGGGACAGGCGCAAAAATTGTGGTGGGGTTAAACTCGTTTTATGTGTGGTGAATGACTAAAAAATAAATACACAAAAAGACTCACAGTAAAAATCAAACTAGAAAAATGTCCAACTTATCAAGACGAGTACCTTTACAATGAAGTACATAAAACATGAGGACAATACTCATAGGTACTGTCCTGACAAAGGCTCGCAGTTACCGACAACTAGCTTAGGACATAATTTCCTTTGCCTATGATATCAAGCCTTCTTACATATGAAACTTCAATTGAAATACTTCTGAATAGTTTTCGTATAACAACATCATCTTTCATGAAAGAAGAACATGATCTTGTGCAATGCCAAATACTGCTAAGATGAAAAACTGTTTTAAATTTATTTACGGTGTAAAGCATTTAGAGCTGATCAATATCTTTGCCAACAAAAACCAGAAGTAAAGATTCAACAACAAGGTACACGCCATATGCCGGAGATGTGGGAATATTACTGCTCAAAAACGGGAAAGTAAGCGTACTTTCTTTCCGGTGTGCAGAATTTTCGTGTATATAAACAACCCATTGTATTTCTACCTTGACGTTTATCGAGTGAAGGCCACTACACCATTGTGGTAAGTCAGTTAGATGATGATGATATTCCACTCTAGTGCATTTTATCCAACAAGAAGAAATATACTGTCGGGATTATTTACAGCGGTAAAAAAAACTCTGCTTGTTTGTGTACAAGAGTAAACTGTCTGAATAATGTGGAACTACAGGATGTACACGAAAAAGTCATTCAGTGGCTGGCACATGACAAATTTTGTTTTTTAAAATCTATTAGCAGTTTGGAATCACAAACGTCTATAATCTCCAAAATTGAGTTCGGTTTTTAATTTTCGGTCGCGACTTTCGAGTTATAAATTACACAGACAGCAAAAACATATGATATTTAATTGTAGACTTTTTTATATGAATACAACGATTGATTTTGGTACAAATGCAGAATAAAGACTGTTAAAGAAATCGCTTTGAAAATATGAAATAAAAATAGGGGTAATCGAAAATATTTTTGAAATAATCACGAAAATGCGATTTTTCCACTTTTTATTTCTTTATTATTATCTCCCCTTAACAAAATAAGGGTTTTTCGAAAGAGGCATATTTTGTACGCTCGCTGCATAAATGTTGCTTATTTTATTTTATTTATTAACGATAAACAATTCATATAACTAAATACCGAAGTTACTGTGAATTCTGATTCTGCATATGCGCATTTCTACAACTTATGTCTCTTCAGTGCAGATAAAATCTAAACGTTTGGAAGACCATAAAGTCAAAGATGTTTAAAAACTGATAGAGAACAAATTACCAAATATGATCTAAATAGAAAGCCAAAATCAGCTAAGGGCAGAGCTTTGCATGAGGGAGATACTCCTTAGTTTCAAAAAAATTTACAAAAAATTAGATATTGTAAGATTTCAAATAGAATTGGCTTTCGGTCAGCACCGAAGTACTGACTACTGGGCTGGTGAATACCCTCGGGGACTAACAGTCCACCAGCAATGACATCGACCCAGTGGTAACAAATAACTAAATACCGAAGT
>MJUU01007519.1:60752-88134 GCA_002080025.1 Modiolus philippinarum | reverse complement strand
ACTGTGAATTTTGATTCTGCATATGCGCATTTCGACAACTTATGTCTCTTCAGTGCAGATAAAATCTAAACGTTTGGAAGACCATAAAGTCAAAGATGTTTAAAAACTGATAGAGAACAAATTACCAAATATGATCTAAATAGAAAGCCAAAATCAGCTAAGGACAGAGCTTTGCATGAGGGAGATACTCCTTAGTTTCAACAAAATTTACAAAAAATAAAATCAATTTTACAACATTTTAAAGGTAAATTCCAATTTTCACTAGATGCGCAAGACCGATGCTCAGTTTTAGACAACCGAACCATCTTAATGGCCCTACAAGATTTTATCATTTGAATGCTCCGAAAGGACATGTATTTTCGAAATAGCAGTTTCTGGAAATAAATATGAACATTCTTATTCTATTTTTAACAGAATTCAATGAATATCATTGAAACTTTATAAAAATTTGTTGAAGTTCTAAGGTTGTTATAACAATATGTTGATACAGTGTGCAAAAAGATTTCGTAATATACATGATCATAGTTCATTACTATAGAGGCATATTTCTAGAATCCATAAATTTTTGTCGAAATAGTGGAATCAATAGTGTACTAAAATTTTATTATCGCAGGTTAACATTCGCCCTGGAGGCTCATGGATACACTCGTGCAATATTGAGAATCTATTCGGTCGTACTGTTTCCTAAACTGCTGCCTTTTTAGCTAGTTAAGTTCGTCATAATAAATCTCATTTCATCTTGAGTGATAATTTGCTGCTAAATTTGGTTCAATTAATGTTATGATGGCTTTAAGATATCGGAATTCCATAACATGTTATGGTTATTGGTAGGGAATTAACAGACACGATAATCGTTTAGATAAATGATGCAGAAATGCGGAAACACTATGTAATGGGTGAATAACTTAATGATCATCTAAAACATTTTATTTAATTATGCTGATGACAATGTCAAGGACTTTTATCTTATCAATCAAGGTCGAAGCATTGGAAGACCAAAAACTTAAAGATGTATGAAATCTGATAAAGAATTAACCAATGAGATGGAAACAAAAAGTTAAAATCAGTTATAATGATTTACAAGATGGAGATGCCCTTCAGTTTTAAACACACACAAAAAAGGATATTGCAAGTTTCCAAACACTGAAGACTGTTCTGCTGTTTAAGTGAATAACCAGGGGAGTAACAGTCCAGCAGCAAAGGCATCGACGAATTGATAATAATTAACTTACTTTACCGCAGTTACTGCAAATTATAGATATAGATTGTCAAAAGTGTCTTTTTTTGCATCATTAAACGAAGTGAGACTACCAATGAATATCGAGAAGTAATCATACAAAAGTTATGGATATTGGTATAGGGCACTTCTCGTTTAGATAAATAATGCGGAAACATTGTGTAATGCTCAAATGTTAAATGTTATATCAACAAATAAACATTTTTAAAGGATGAGGTATAAAATCTGATAGTGAACAACTACCCAATCAGATGGAACTGAAAAGCCAAAATAAGCGAAGGATAGATTTCTAAACGCAGGTAGTTTTAAACTTTTTTCTAATAAAGAAAGAAACGTACATTAAGTTTTCAAATAAAACCGTTTTTTTTGTACCAGCAACGAAGTTCTGGTTTACTTTGCTGGGGTACCATCTCGGGAAGAAACAGTCCATGAGCAGAGGCATCGAACCAGTGGTTAGTAGTAACTTAATATACTACAGTTACTGTAAATTTCAGGTTGAATCAAAACGTTTCGCAGAACAAAATTCCGAAATGAATACATCCTGATAGAGATAAATTTGACCAAAAAATTTTTTTTTTTAAATATTAACAAGGATAACTGGACTTTACAAAAGATTAGTTTTCTTAGAAGTGTTTAAAATACAAAATACCGAAATGACTGTTTATTTATTTTTCTGCATATTCGGGAAAAAAGACGAACTGAATTTTCAAATAAAGCTTAAATTAATGTAGGAAAGCATGATGTTTTCATGTTGTAACTATTATTTAGTGAGCAAGATTTTTGTAAAAATTACTATGAATAACAGAATGGTATATCAAACTGCTGTAGATACAAATTAGTACCTGTGTTTGATTGCCACTGATCTGACTAATCTGCTAGAACTATAACATATTTCAGGATAAAACAAATAAAATACACATTAATGATATGTTTTCCATGACTTTGGTGTAGATAAAAGTGACAACAAAAGTCCGAATCGATCAAAGGGAGAGACCAGTAAGGAAAATCCGTAACACAATCCAACACGGAACATTTTTGGCAAGCCGTCAAATTCCCGACTTGGATCGTGCATTTTATGAATAAAATGGTGGGTTAAACCAGTCTCAATGATGCATCAAAAAAGGTGAAATTTATTTGGAAGATCAAATATGGAAGATGAATAAAGATAAGGTTAAACGTTGACTGGCTTGCAATATTGTAAGGAGAGTAAAGTATTTGATCCGAACTGTCAGTTTAAAAGAATAATCAAAAGGCACTGCCAACATCGGAATCACAAAGGTACACACACATCGTACAAGTACGACACAGAAAAGAAAAAAAGACCAACATACACATGCCTAATTTAAAACCATGGATGAGATCAGATGCACGGGTAGATAAAATCTCCTGCTTCTTATAAGACGTTCAACATGTCAAATCCGGTAATAAAGTGAAATCCAATAAAGGACACATCAATATTTTAAAAGGAAATAATTGTTCTTATCTGGGAAACAGATGTATCAGAACAAGATCGTGATGTCGACCGTAAAAGTTATGCAGTGATGATTTCGAGTTATGTGTAAAATACCTTTGTTTAAGTAGCCTATTTGTTAGCAAACGGGCTCTATCAAGGAAGTCAATGTATAAACCACAGGCCCTTGGGGTAGCGAATGAGTTGGGAAATGGAAATGCCATAGGCCGATTCTGTTTGAATGTTACAAAGTAAAGGGAAGTAAGTGAAATCATCGCGTTTGTCATACAGCCTAGTTTATATTTTTCCTCTGTTGTAAATTTCAAAATGAAGGCCAAGAAATGAATTCGATGTGGAAGTGTCTTTAGTATTCTTAATTTCGAGCTCTTTTTCGATTTATAAGGTGGAGAAAGTCGCCAAAGCGAGGGGTGTTTTGTTACATAACATATATGCAGTAAACACTAAAGGATGGGCTAGTTTTATTATCCAAATTTTGAAAAAGCCCTTCAATGAATTCAATGTACTTTCTCTTGATAATCTAACTTAAGGAGTATTTACATCACATCTATCCCAGTGAGCTTCAAATTAAAGAAACAACTTAAACATCTACTTCAGCTTCGTACCTAGATCTTTTATTGTATATTGAGGAAGATGGACGTTTGAAATCTAAGCTATATGACAAGCGTGATGATATTAACTTCCTAATTGTGAACTTTCCCTTTCTTAGCAGCAATATACCTACCTCTCCAGCCTATGGAGTGTACATTTCACAGTTGATTCGTTACTATCGAGCGTGTAGTTTGTACAGTGATTTTTTTAACAGAGCAAAAACACTGTCCCAAAAGCTGCTTAGTCAGGGATTTGTTTAACCTATGTTAATTTCATCCCTAAAGAAATTCTATGGCCGTCACCGTAACATCATTGAAAGATATGACGTGTCAGTATCCCAAATGAAAGTGGACATTTTCAGCTAGATTCACGTCTTCCCGGATTTGACTACAGACTTTGACATTTTCCTGGATTGACTCAAATACAGTGTGACGGGTGCTTTTAACAGAGCAGGACATGCTATTCCTTCCGGAGCGCCTGATGTCACTCTCAGTTTTACTGGAGTTCACACTGGGAGTGTCTTTGTTTTTGATGTTGTGATTTCTAATTTTGTGCTTTGTATCTGTCTAAAGTCATTGTTTTCTGTGTCTAACGTCGTTTTGGCCATGTCTTTGGACTTCGATTTTTGTAAATTACACTCCTTTGTTCCTTCGGTATTCTACTGCTGGTGTTTCAATGTGGAGAAACAGATCGTTAGAAGTGCACAAAAGTGTCTATTGGAATTCTGATACTCTGTTGAAATAAAAGTCCTCCAAACTGGACAATTATTTTTTCTTACAGAAACTCTTACATTTTTATCACTTCATCCACTGCATATTTCTTCGCAGAGCCATATTTTACAAAGAGTTAAGTTCTATTACATTCATTTTTCTGTACAAAATGTCTGATACACGCCTTTTTTATTGTAAATTTCAAAGATTTCAAATACATGTATTCAATTGTCATTGCAAGGCAAATTTGAATTGACTACAACTGTTTTACTATTCCGAAGATCAACATTACAGTACTCTCATCAAATCAGGTAAAGCACAACTTATTATATTTACCCTGTTTGAAATGAATTACAATACCAGACAGTTCAACACATTGCGTGAAATCAAATCAAATCCTAACAATTTCTACAATATCAGAAGAAACACGAAAACAGAAACAGAAAACACGCTATTGACCTTTATGGAAGTGTATAAATCATTTTTATGTATATAGAGAATGTTGAAAAGTCGTGTGTACAGTTGGTTTTACTGCAAAGTCCTGTTTGACGTTATTGGTTTGTACAGAGTTTAAGGTTGATACTTTATCCTGTTTCGCCATTTACTTATTTGATAACAGCTACACTACCGCAAGAAAATAAGAAAACAAAAATTCGAATTATTCCAACATTATTCGTTGAAATACAAAAAGTGTATCCGAGACATTACATCTAAATACATTTTGATAAGAAACATTTCTAGGATACTACACTACATTACAAGAACACACTCAGAACATTACAAGTACTTCAAACTAAATCAAAACTTGAAAAAACAACTACTTGTGTATAACAATAACATTATCGCACAACTATTCAAACCTTTCTTAACACCAATTTTTTAGCAAGTAAGGTCGAGTGAAAACATTACCAAAACACGAGTCGAACTGCATTTTCTATTTCTTTCATAGGTACAGTGCGAAAAATATTGGATTATATCTGCTCTTGAGCTTGCAGTGATCCAGAACGACGCTGACCCCGACTCAACACTCTACTCAATATCCCGTTTTAGTAGGCTTTATTTTACCAAATAAATATATTTCGGAGTTATATTGTCCACTTGATGTAAAACAGCATCAAATCAATCAATCAATCAGAAATACCAAACATTACGGCATCACTGTACATCAAATAAATTACATTTTTGAATCTCATAGTGTGTTGTAATTTCGAAAACCAAATATTGGTGTGCTAAGAAAAAAACATTGAATTACAACGCACATTTTAAAAGAGTTTCCCTTAATGCAGTATATTGAACATTACAAAGGCAAATTTTTTCGGTCTTTGGTGAAAAGCTACATATTAGAAAATGTAAATATGTTTAAATATCTTACTTCTACCATGAAGAGTATGAGCTAATTTTAAAGATTGCTGTAATTTCTTAAATTATCAGGAGACATTCATATTTATTAATACAGATAGGTCTCAACTGTCTCCAAAATATGTTTACATAATAATAATTTATTTTTTGCTCTTTCCACTTACCTATCATTTATATATTATTATGTAACTTTATCCAAAATCGGATTACTGGCTGCACTGATACCAACCAAAATGACAGGAATACTATAGATATAACGAAAAACAATGGAGAAACTCGGCGATGTCTGAGTAGAGATTTGTCTACGGTAATTTTTCAATGTTTTATCAACAATTCGTAAAATGATACGTGCCAATAATGCAAATTGACTTGGGAATATCGTCTGGTCATACTTCTCAAACAGTAATAATGGAATGTTTTAAAAATCATTTTTGTTTCTATGCAATAAAATACAGCTATGTAAAAATTACTTTACGCTAACGCAAATAGACTAATGACCGACAAAATTACTAAATTTTCCCTGATTTTATCCAAACATCAAACTATCAATTCAATCATACTTTGTCCTGTTTTATCAAAACTGCGCTATCAAGTTTTGTTCGGTGACGTACTGATACCGTAAAAATTCACGCACATCAAGGAACTTTTTTTCAACTTGCATGCGGCATTAGAATACCACAGAAACAAGGGATGTCGTTATTACAAAAATCAAAGTCCAGGGCATGTTAAAAATGTGAACACAGAAAAACATAGACAAGACAGGGACATATGGCAGCCACAAGGCACGGAAATAATAACACGACATTCAGAACTAAGCCACTTACAGTATGAACTCCCATGAAAACCGGAGGTGACATCCTGTTCATTCGATGAAATGTTAAATTGTTTAAAACAACGGCAGTAGAATACAGAAGGAACAAAGAACAAGATTACATAAATCAAAGTCCAGAAATAAGGCAAAAGTAAGAACACTAGAAGACGGAAGACTAAAGACGCTACACAACCAAATAAAAAAGTAAACACTGCAAATACAACAATAAAAACTAAAGCACTAACAGTGTGAGTACTCAAAGAGTGATATCAGGAGCACCGGAGGGGTAAGCATGTCCTGCTCTGTATACAGCGCCCGTCACACTGTCATAGGGTCAATCCAGAGTAAAGTCAGAATCGGGAATGTCAGATCCGGTAAGACGTAATCATCAACATCATCACGTCTGTCATGTAACTTAGATTTCAGACGCCCATGTTCGTCAATGTATAACAAAAGGTCGAGGTATGGAGCAGAATTGGGTGTATCGGTTGGATCTTTATTTTCAAGTTCACTGGGGATAGATCCGATGTAAATATTCTCTTAACCTTTGGTTATTAAGAGAAAGTACATCGTCTATATACCTGAAGCTGCAATTAAAAATCTGGGCAAGTTGTTCTTTGTGTCTGTTGTATTAGCCCTAGTAAAAACTTTGCTTCATATGAATAAAGAAAAAAGGTTAGCTAAAATTGACCCACAGTTTGTTCAATTTGGGATAGTTCGGTGATTAGTAAGGCGACACGACCTGTCGTTATAAACTATTTGTGAATATTTGAGTTTCTTTAAATTTAATGTTTTGCATTCACAAATGTCAATTTGGTCTTTGCGTCGTCTCTGTATTTTGAATTCTCTAAAATTTTATCTTAAACCAATTCCAACCCTTTTTGTTATACAGATATGGTTTTTGAATTTACATATAGTTCAAAGCGTATACACTATGAACAAAATATTAAAAAATGAAATTCTTTAGCGAAAATTGTGAAGAATGAATTGAGTTGAAGTACAAGAAAGCGTAGTATTGACTCTAAAATTAACAATGACGGGATATGGAGTAAACGCAAATGAGACAAAATCTCTACAAATACATTGTAAAACCAAGCAATGGAACAACGCTTTTATTGTTGTTCTTCACCTTGAAGTCGCCATGAGGCCTGTCCATTTAACAGATGCAACTACAGGAAATAGCAACATGTTCACATCAAATTCTGAAAGAATGTCGGATGCTTCGACAGGATACAAATTTCCTTGTCAAAATTCACAATGAAAGGATATTGAGTAAATACACATAAGTCAATATCTCTACAAGTACATGTAAGTAACAGTGCTTTTATTGTTGTTCTTCATCTTCCTCCGTCATGTGAGAAGCGGTAAGTCCAAAAATAAAACAGGAAAAGTCAATTTCAATAATAAAGATTATTAAACCTTACATAATAAAGAATCAATTCTATTGGTTGCGACATATTCACATGATATGATTAATTTGGATATTTTGGCACAAAATTGTTTCTAGCAGTGAATAACATATTATAAACCGGTGAATAACCCCTGAAAATTACAACGCCTATGGAATAACCCTATTATTCACCAGTAAATAAACCCTGAAAATTACAACGCCCATGGTATAACCCTATTATTCGCCGCTGAATGACCCCGAAAAATTGCAACATCTGTGGAATAATATTTCCAATGTTTGTTCGGTATAATAAAACAGTTACGACCCATGAAATCGGTGAATATATCCAAAATTGTCGACTGCACTGAGGTTATTTCCCTCGGGGTAAAGCCCTCGGGAAATACCCATAAGTGCAGCAGACAATTTGGGATATTCAACTCTTCCGGGGGCCAGAACTGTATATCAAACCACTCAATGCTAGCTTAGGACACACAAAAACACTTATTGTGGGTCTGTTACATCATAATTGTTAACCTACTGGTGACAGCGATAATTTGAACATCGATGATTCATACAAAATAACTTCTCTAGCTGCTAGATGTTTTAAACATTGTTTAGTTTAAGTAAATGTTTCTTTGACGAAAAAAAACGTTACCTGCTAGCCATAACAATCGTGTTGATAATGTAATGATGAAATACAGAAATTGCAGAAATTTTGACTTCGACAACTTTTGTCCATTTAGTGCAGCAAATTAAAAACATTTGAAAATAGATGACCTCAATAACTATGTTGAAAACCTTTTGTTACAATTTCATAGAATTTGAAACATAAAATATCTAGACATTACTTGTTCTAGTTTTTAGTTTTAATCTGCTGATTGAAGTTATTATTGCAAAATTCCCCATCAATGGATAATAAAGCAACATTTAACTGCAACGGAATCGGTTTTACGATTATTTGAAAATCTCTAAATACATATTATTGAAAGACTAAAATGTGGTGATCATTGGAAGAATGAATTTGTAGAAAAATCAGACGTTTTGTGAAATAATGTAGCAAACAAATTTATAAAATTGGGGCCTTGGGCAAATTATAATAAGAGAAATAAACGTTTTGAAAAGTGTGTTTATATATTGGCTAATCGGGAAAAGCAAATCTCAAATGACGAAACGGACCTGGTTAAATGTTAATTATCAGTCTTTTTAAAATTCTCTTTACCCACCATTTTATTTATAAAATGCCCGTTCCAAGTCAGGAATATGACGGCTTGCCAAAAATGTTCTGTGTCGGATTGTGTTCCCCTGATTCAGTCGAATGTTATACGGATTTCCCTTACTGGTTATTTCCTTTGATCGATTCGGACTTTTGTTGTCACTTTTATTTTGGACAACAAATATTCCAAAAATCCTGTTTTCATGAAATAAGATATTTTTTTCTTTTTATTTTCTATTTGGTATTCTTGTGTAAGTATGTCATATTGACGTTATTAACTCAACGAAAACTACGAAAATCTAGAAATCTGACCATTTCAGCATCATTCAAGACAAAATTTTCATCGATGTACACCCATAAAACAATTTCTATCTTTTTCATAGGAGGATGTGGCAAATATTATCTAAAATAACTTTTCAAAATATTCATTTTATCAAGCCTTTACGTAACTTTGGGGAAAATGATTTATTGTAGAAATTTTGACTTCGAAAACGTTTTTAGTGCAGACCATATAAAAACATTTTGAAAACCGATGACCTTATTTAAAATGTTGCATTAACAAAGAAACGAACTACCCTTAAATTTATGGTGAGAAACAATCTTATTTGATGTTATTTACAATCATTGCATGGTAATATTATTTTACTTTCACTTCTTTGACATTCGACATCAACCAATCAGAATCCAGTCTACGTGAATTTGAAGACAATAAGCTTTATGATCAAAGCCGAGGATGGATTTTGAATAAATTATCGAAACAGAATGTAAAATGGGGCAGTTGTTAGATCTTCAATGCAGTGACTGTAGAGGACAATTGATCGATCTAACTTTAATTAAATTGGTTGAGAAAGTTTTGTTTACTATCTCAAAGAATTTGAAACAAAACATACCCAGACATTAGTTGTTCTACATTTTGGTTTTAATCAGCTGATTGAAGTTTTTAATGTCAAATGTTCCCATCAACTGATACTAAAGCGACATTTAATTCCTGTGGAATCGGGTTTTATGATTATTTAAAAAATCTCTAAATTCGTATTATTGATAGATAAAAAAATACTATGACTATTGGAATAGTGAACTTAGTGAAAAAATAAGTCGTTTTGTGAATTAATCCGGCAAATTTGTGAATTAATCCGGCAAACAAATTTATAAAGTTGGGGCAATGGGCTTAACGTGATGATCAAAATGTAACAACATACCGACGTTACTGTTTATTTAGTTTCTGCAAATGCGCATTTCGACAACCTATGTCTTATCAAAACATTTGAAAGTCCATAAATAAAAAAAATAAAAGCTGAACAAAAAAATACCAATACATGATCAAAATAGAAAGCCAAAATCAGCTAAGGACAGAACTACATGTTATATGCGAAAGGAAGATACTCCTTAGTTTTGAACAAAATTTTGTAAAATTTAGATTTTGCCAGTTTCCAAATAGAATTGGTTTTCGAGCCAGCACAGAAGTATAGACTGGGTTGGTGAATACACTCGGGGACTAACAGTGCACATCCAGAGCTATTAACCCAGGGGTAATAAATAACACAATACCGACTCATTGTTAATTTAGTTTCTGTCGATGTGCATTTCGACGACTTATGTCTCTTCACTGAAGATCAAATCAAAATATGAGCAAAACCATATTCATTTTTAAATAACATTATCAAACTAATGAAAAAACATTATCAATTTAATGAATTCAGCAAAGTAAATTTTGATTACCGTTGCATTTATTGTTTAATCTATGATAAACAACCGTTGCATTTATTGTTTAATCTATAAAAAAGCATGTTACACAAATGTTCGAATCGGCCCAGTTAAATATAAATTTTCAAAGTTCTTAATCCTCTTAAGTTTTCAAAAAGCCCTTATTTTCATGAAATAAAATATTTTTTCTTGGTATTCCCATATAAATACGTCATAGTGAAGTTATAAACTCGGCGAAAACTTCGCAAATCTGTGAAATGTGACAACTTTAGCCAATGTTTGAAAGTTCGTTGGAGAAAATAACTTTGATCGCATTTCTATCCAACGTTTCTTGATTTTTTTTTTGTGTTCATCTATATCCGAAAAGTGTGTCTTATCACTTTTTGTTATCAGAGGGTGTGGCCAATATTATCAAGAATGCTTTTCAAGTAAAAATAAGAATAAAAAACTATTAAAAAACAATACCAAAAATATTAAGCTTTTTCGTACCCTTAGGGAAAATGATTTGATGTAGATAATCTGAACATGATTAGTTGCACATTAATCATTATTATCGACTTAGTATGTCGTGGGAACGATTTAGTATCTTGTGGCCATGACTTAGTATGTCGTGGCCACGAGATAAAAAAAATCGCTCAAACCGTATATAGGTTATCTTGAATTTACAACGAGTTATCAGCACAGCTCTTTTTAAAAGCCTCGTGGTAACTTTTGTAGGGGGATTTAACGTGAACATGGCGCGTTGCTATTTCCTGTAGTTACATCCCTTAAATGAACTGTGAGACCTTAGTATTGATACTACGCTTTCTTACACTTCAATTAAAGTGTCGATGCCTCTGCTGGTGGACTGTTAGTCCCCGAGGGTATTCACCAGCCCAGTAGTCAGTACTTCGGTGCTGACTCGAAAACCGATTCTGTTTGGAACCTTACAATATCTGATTTTTTGTCATTTTTGTTGAAAACTAAGGAGTATCCTCTCATGCAAAGCTCTGTCCAGAGCTGATTTTGGCTTTACATTTAGATCGCATTGATTACTGTAAACCAACTTATTTTCGCGACTTTGGTGTGCGTGAAAATATCGCGAAAATAAATTGTCGCGAATAGTTCAGTATCCTTATATAAAGCATCAACAGAAATAGAAAATCGCGAAAATAAATCTCCGTGAACTTCACCAGGAGGGACAAAACGCGAAATAAAGTAGCCGCGAAGTTGGTTTACAGTATTTATTCTCTATCAGTTTTTACATATCTTTGAGTTATGGCTTTCCAAACGTTTAGATTTTATCTGCACTGAAGAGACATAAGTTGTCGAAATGTGCATATGCAGAAATTAGATTCACAATAACTTCGGTATTTAGTTATTTAACCCATTCTTCATAATTTTCGATGAAAACCTAAAGAACTTTTTATTTCGTTTCACAGATATTTTTTCAGTGTTATGTCCAACATACATTTCCCTTCCAAACACATCTTTTTTTCTATCAAATCCGCACAATTTTCATCTCGATGGTTCAATCGCACTTCTAGGTTATACCTTTAGAGACCCACTTAAGAAACATTATATCTGGTCTGCAGATGGATTGTGTTGTGTACTAAATATTTTGATAGCATGTGTTTCTATGGTATCATTGTTATTGCTTCCTATTGCAAGTTTTACTAAATCTTTGTAATTTGATATAGTATAAACTTTTACCAATAAACTGCCTTTTTCAGTTTTCTTACCGTTGTTTTATATCAATTTTATGATATTATAATAGTCCATTTGTCCTTAGCAACAACTTAGTATTACAACGTTTACATAATCATTATTAGAGTTCAAATATCCTTTGTGTGCTCAGCTGATCCTTTCATTTTTAGATAAACTAATTAATTATAGATATAAAAATCGATAATTTAAGGTGAGAAATTGGAAAAACCGAGTTATGATTTATAATTGATTAATATTTTACTGCAACACAACGCTATCACGTAACGCTGCGCTCTTCATTTCAACATGAATTCCATGTTGCTATCACTAGCGCCTGATACTCAAATCTACAGGGAATATGTATTCGTAACATGTAACATGACAACTATAACGATGACAGAAGTAATGTATAGAATCTCCAACAACTATGGTGGGTTTATCATATTTTCTCAACTCGAAACGGTTAAAGTTAACATTACGCGAGCTTCAGCATGTATATTCGGGATAATCATAGGGCTTATGAAGTCATATCCCCAGTGAAGCCAGAATAACCATTATTTTGTGGTTTGGTGGTAAAAATATTCTATCCACAGTGCTTTTTGTGTCTTTGCTGCTTCATGGAAATAGGAAATCACAAATTAACCAATCAAATTAAGATAATTCACTGATACAGAAAAATATATATTGTACAAGATATATGGCTAAGTTCGGTTATAAATCTTGATTCTATAACAGAGAGACTGAAAGAAAAACAATGCTATTGAAAGTTTTATAACCGTTAGGTAAAATATTACATGGGTTTGCCCAATTATTCAAATACACATTAGTGGAAAATATCAAATACCTTAAAATTCCAGACATGAAAAATGAAATGAATGATTTATATGCATACATGTTATTTTCCCGTGAATATAACTTCACTCTTATTTCTCAAAAGTATAATAAGCATTCTTTTCTCACTGATGGCACCCGTGACACCTTGCGCCACAAGTATGACCGTGACGCAAGCGGCTTTAAGATGTAATACTTAAGTGAATTCGTAACAAGAGTAGACTTCATATCAATTTATTTTTGGGTATGTGAAAGAAGAAATATCAGAAAATTCATTTTCAATGTTTTACGGGATTATCTGAGAGGAGTTTCCGGGTATTCCATGTTATTAAAGTGACCGTGTGAAAAGTCAAAAAATAATATTAGAACCTTATCGCATGCAAATTGTGCTAAAAAGAATGTTGTATTAATTCCATAGAATCCTGCAATTTTGATTAGTTCATTTGAAAACCGATGTGGGACCATATCTTGGTTGAAGCAAAACGACAACTTTTAAACACTCAAAATTGAAGTTGTACAACTTCTAGCAGAATATAATTTGATGTCTGGGCTTCATATTCCCCGTCAATGTCATATAAACAAGAACAGAGAACATGAACCCAAATTGCTAGTGAAAATCCCACAATGAATAAAATTATTACAATGAAAACTAATTTCTTTTAAAAAATGAATTTTATTCTTCTGAAAAATGTTGACTGTGTCTCTCATTACAAGACCTTATATATTTATATGATTTCTAAAAACTATTTTTATCAGAATGTTTGATAGTTCTCATCAAAATATATTTACTATCTTCAAATGCTGATAAAAAGTAAATTTCATATGCTGCATTTACTAAAAAAGCAAGAGTTTACATCCACTGTGAAAGTTCAAAAACTCTTACTTTTTTATATCAAAGGAATACTACAGATACTAAAACATCTAAAGGATAACTTAACGAAAAAGTTTTAAAATTTACCTTGAGTTGCAATTTCCTTTAAATTAAAGCTTATTCCAGTAGAATTTCATAGGACCTTTTGTTTCAATTCTACAATTTAAAGTTATTAATGAGATTATTATAAATGATCCAGTTCAAATGACATTTCCATGAACAAATTAACCTTGTATCTCACTAACAACTATCTGACAAGGGTCTGAATCAATGAACACAATGCCACAAGATGTAAATACGATTCCATCGATTTTTAACGGCATGGAAACAAAGCCGAAACAACACGTGACAAACGACTCAGAGACATTTTCTTAAATGTCAGTTGCAGCTTTTTAATTATCGAATAAAAGTACTTTGTTTGCTTATATAATTTAAGGCGAGATAATGAATAGGTAATTGTTTTAGCCTAAAACATTGAATAATTAAGATAGATGAGGAAGACTGTAGAACAATAACGATTATATTTTGTTATCCTCTGATGAAGCAATAATTCTTGAAAATGATGAATTGTGTTAAAAGACAAGTCTTGCAAAATGACATGACAGTTGCAAAATTTGAAATAAAGTAATTTTGTCACCGAGGCTTTTATTTCAAAACAAATTGAAAGTGATTTATAAGTTCTAAAAAATTGTAAATGGAAAACTTACAACACTTATTACAACACATAATAAACGAACAAAATTCTCCAACTTATCAGATATCATGTCTATTTGGTTAAGCAAATCTTTTTTCAGATTGATAGTTAAAAAGCATGTAAATTTATTTTACAAAAGCAACTTTCGATGGGTAGGCAGTTTCATATATTTGAAGTAATCAAAAACTCGCGAAATTCTGCAAAAATACAAATATTGGTCATTGGATTTTGTTCTAAATACTTTACAGCGAAGAGACATAAGTTATCGAAATGGCCATATGCAGAAATTAAATCTACAGTTGTTATTAACAATTTATAATTTTTGAGCTCGAACAAAGGGGCCTCTTTATACATGTCAAGAGGCTAGAGTTTATGAACTTTTACCAGAAAGAAGTTAATTGTCGACATACTTCTCCACTGTTTATTTAGTATTTTTTTCTTAGTTTTAGGTTGTATGGACTTTTATTTTACCTTTTAATGCAGTTCCTGACTACTTTTTAGTATATTTTTTTATTTGTTTAACAGTATCATTACATTGTAAGGAAACCTGTGAATGATATATTATTCTTATGTTTCTCAAGAAATGAACAAAAATCTTTCCTTGTTCTTGTAACAAACATATTTTAGATTGTTTAACTGTACTTTACAACCATCGAGTTTTCCAAGAATTTTTTTCCTTACTAAGCAATGTGATTTTAATCATTATTTTCAACCTTACTTGGCACTCCCTGAAAGTCTGAAAGCTCACAAAGCATTCTTTTTTCTTAGCTTTGACACAGATGTTCAGAAGCATTCTTCATCATTAGCGCGATTTTGCTTTTTGTGATTTTTTAAAACCCTTAAGAATTTATCAATTTTTAATTTGTATCAGGCAACTATTCACCATTTAATTCCATTTAGTAAGAGAAGTCATTCTCGGCATGATTCTAATCATGGCTAATTTAGAAAAGGACCGGCAGTTTTTTTGGGTTTTTTTTCGGAAAGGCAATTATTTCTTTTTGATTTCTCACATTTAACACGATAGCCGTACAAAGAATTTGCTTTGTAGAAACAAAATTCACGCATCTGTAATTTGTATCGAATGCACTAATAACGGAAGTTGTAATTTCTACTATGGCGCTCGGTAAGGTTCTTATCAAGGACAAGCTATCAAGAATTACATGGTCAATGTGCAAAGTGTAAGCCGTATGAGAACAAACTTGACTACATATACATTTGTTTGTCGAAATGCGCATATGCAGAATTCAAATTCACAGTAACTTCGGTATTTAGTTATTTGTTGCAATTACCAGATTTGTTTATCTTCAAAAGTTGGAGAGTGTAAGTGTTAATTTACTTATTTGAATTCCATTTAAATTCCACATAAGCCTTGAACTTCATTGAATTTTTGGTTTAACAAGTGATTTTACACTCGCGATAGAATGGTAATATGCAAAAATGAAGCATACAGAAATTTCATACATGTAGCAACAGTTAAACGGAATTGCAACTTCTCACTGCTCCACTGCAAAGCCTTTTTCATACTCCAAGTTCATTACAATTTCAATATATGGGTTTTAACACTACGACGACTTTGATAAGTTTTTTTTTCAAATACACAAGTATTGTATGAAAAACCGATAAATTTTGGACCGTCTAACCACGATGAACGCCATCCGCTCAGATATTCAAAACTACCGGTACTTACATTCTAATGCATTCAAACAATTTTCAATATCGTAGTTTTATTTCTGTTTTATTATTCGTAAGCGGATATTAAGGAAATCAGACTAGAAAGGACACCCACTCTGTCCGGGCAATGTTGTATTTGACGGTAAGTTTTGACCAATCAAATCATCGGTTAAATAAATCTTGCAGTGCATTTTTTCCGACACCTGATCCTACCCATGAGCGTTGTATGACTAAGTTTCGTCGAATTTATGAGATTACTCGTTAATTAAAAAAAACAATGATTTTTTCGTGTCTTTATTTTTTTTATTACTGTTGTCAATAAATTACACATGGTGATTCTGTAATAGTTATCACACGAGGACGCGGTGTGTCTGTGTAAGATCACCCCGACGGCCGTAGGCCGGAGTGGTGAGCTTATACAGACACACGAAGTCCAAGTGTGATAACTAATTTACATCCCAGCTAATATATACAGTGAAGGAACATCGAAATACATACTTAAAAATTATTTCCATGCTTATAATGTCATGAAATAAATATTTCATACTATATTCATACTATAATAATAATATATATCCTTATAGTGCCCCATAACGATTCTTCTTTATATACGATTATTTGACATCCAACGAGTTCGTGGTCTAGTAGGTAAGGCAGAAGTCTAGTAAATGAAACGACCCTGGTTCGAATCTCAATATGGACGATGTTATTTTTCAACGTTTTAAAATCTTGATATTTAAACATAAAATTTTACTAAGTTCAAAGAACTAAACAGTTCTCAAGATCTGGCCTTGACAAAAACAAAATAAAAAGTAAAAATCCTTTGTTCTAACTGGGGTGAGATTGCTGGAGTAATCTGACTCAGATCGCCCCAGCTAGAACAAAAAGCTGGGATGTAAATACTAGTATAACAAGAGTATTAAACACTGAGTCTGCGTAACAAAGCTTCCCAACTATGAAAAGGTATATNGATCAAAAATAAGCGGCTATCGAGGATTATTTTTAACATAGAATATAACGGGAGGGTTGTAGAAAAAATGCTATAACTTCGGTTTGGAGAAAGTCTGGGTCAAATCTTTTGGATGTGATGTTGATACAGCCTCGGGGTATAATCCAACATACCTTTCATGACGCTCACCTTTACAGGTAAGCTACAGTTAGATGTTAATTGCACTTGGAATTAACAGGATGTGACGGTGACTTATATTCTATGCTAAAAATAATCATCTCAGTGTTGGAAAGCCACAAAAAGTTAATAAATACAATGGAATAAAAAAGATAACAGGAAACACCTACAATGGCCGAAAAACATAGCCACATGCCAGAAAGTAAATAGGAACTGCACAAGAAAAAAACCCATGATCATGATTATATGAGAATGTCCAGCAAAAAAAAATAAATGAAACCAGTAAGGGAATACACAACAAAACGGTTAGCGAAAAAGGCACTGAAAAGGACAAATAGACTTTTTCTTTAAAACACAAACAGAAAAATTCCAGCTAGAAAATAACATACAAACAAAAGAACAACAAAAAAAAAGAAAAGAAAAATAAAACATTAAATTAATAAAATTTAATTTTAAAACTAAAAACAACGTTACAGATATGCCTTAAATGAATAGCGAAGGACCAATACACAAAAACGAAATATCTGAGATAGACATTCAAAATAAAAAAAAATATTTAAAAAGCACTTCAAANGGCAAAATAATCAAATGGTAATAAATATAACCCAATTTCCACAACATAATCCGATATCTCCGCGTGCATTTCTCAAACCAATACACATCATAGGTTGACACGATTTTACCATGCAGAAGCTAGCAAACTACGATAAAGTGCTAAGGGGTCACATTGGAAATTGTGATGGTTCGCAATAAAATGTAACTAAAGTTTAAACAAGACAACAAAACAATACAACAAAAGAGTATTTTTATTCTTATGTTAAAAACAAATATAAAATCACGACACTCTTGACACAATGCTTGAGAAATACTGCATTTTTTCCTCGATTTTGACCGGCTTTGCATTCTTGTGTATTATTTTCATGCAGAAGATACGAAATTTTCAAATCATTTGGTAAAACTATAAACGTATATGTTTTTAAATTTTGAATGATTGTCTGTCGAATACCATGTGTGCATCGATGTTCTTTGTGTACATTTTATCATGCAGCTAACTTTTTGTGTATATTGCTTTGGGATACATTTTATTTGATTCATTCGGGTTATGTTTACTACCCCGGTTTTATTATCTTTTTCATTCTTTTCATGATTTTTATTTTTTTTNTTTTTTTTTCTTTTGCTTTTTTATTCATTGCATTTTTTATGTTTTTAAGTACCAGGTCCAATCGTCCTTTTCACTCAATCTCACTAATCTTATTGTCTTTTTGTTGTGTATTCCCTTACTGGTTTATTTTTTCTTCTTCACTTTTTAAGACAGTCTAATGTATTAAAAGTTGGTATAATATTAACATTGACTATTTAATGTTCTTTGTGTACATTTTATCATGCAGCTAACTTTTTGTGTATATTGCTTTGGGATACATTTTATTTGATTCATTCGGGTTATGTTTACTACCCCAGTTTTATTATCTTTTTCATTCTTTTCATGATTTTTTTTTCTTTTGCTTTTTTATTCATTGCATTTTTTATGTTTTTAAGTACCAGGTCCAATCGTCCTTTTCACTCAATCTCACTAATCTTATTGTCTTTTTGTTGTGTATTCCCTTACTGGTTTATTTTTTCTTCTTCACTTTTTAAGACAGTCTAATGTATTAAAAGTTTGTATAATATTAACCTTGACTATTTATCAACTATTGTTGTGGCTCTCGTACAGATGTTGATTAAGTCACCGTCACATCCTGTTATCTCCAAATGCAATTAACATTTACATGTAATAGCTTACCTGTAAAGGTGAGCGTCATGAAAAGTGTGTTGGATTGTACTCTGGGGTTGTATCAACATCATATCCAAGTGATTTGACCCAGACTTTCTCCAAACCGAAGTTATAGCATTTTTTCTGCAACCCTCCCGTTATATTCTATGTTAAAAGTTACTCTCGATAGCCGCTTATTTTTTATCAGGGGAGGTAACTCCGGAAACTCGAAAGGTATCTCAATTTGGATTGTATCGTTCATTAAACAGAAAAAAATGTTAAAGGGAACAGCAACAAATAATACTCACAGGAAAATGACCAACCAAATAAACTAGTTCATGATGACGTTTTTATGTGATATAACAATTAAAATCATAGAAACTAAAGCAACAAAATGTACACTCAAATAAAACGACTTTGTTTACACAATGCATGTTCGAAAAAAATAAGATCGGGATGTTTTTCACTGAGTAATAGATAGTAAATTTTTTCCTAAAATTTCACTGTGCCCATCTCGAAAAAAGACATAATTTCTTACACTCACGAATGGTATCAAGATCTTTTAGTGTGATCTAATGAAAGATAATCGATCTAAGTAGCACTGGATTCTATCCTCAGTGTTTACAGGTTATATGCCGATTTTGCGAAAGTCTTATTCCGAATGAAATTATTTCAATTGTTCCCTAGTCGGTTCAATTCAATTGTCTGAAAAATTCTTACAGAAAAATAACGCAGTCATGTAAACGCGCCCTGAACATTTAAAAATATACAGAAACGAATACTTTATATAGTTTTCCATGCCCTTGAATAATTTTTGTAAAATGTTTTTAGAGTATTAATAAAGTGGAGTTGTAAAAAAAAGAAGCAGTAAAATTACAATAATTTTATTTGCATTAGTTGCAGTTTCAGACACCAGTCCGCTCAATAGTCTTAATTGGCATTACACGGGTAAATATGCAATCGCTACATATATTGACATAGCAAAATGCCAAAATTGCAGGGAGTATAAAAATGGTTTTGGCAAAAAAAACAACAAAAAACAAAACAAAACAAAACAATTCAAAAATTACAGCAAATTGTTGTAATTTTAAAAATAGGTTCAATATTAACTTCGTTTCGCTGTAACTACATATAATATATTGCAAATTACCACACAGGTTTACAAAGATAATTTTTAGCACACTTTATTTTGTAGATCAATTAGGTGGGGGTTACTTTTTTGACAAATAAAAAAATCCAATTCTCCGTTAGTCTGTTCATTCGGTTATATTGCGATATCGCAACACTAAACATACTAAGACAAAACAAGAGCTGTCGCCAAATGGCAGCCCCGCTCATTGAACCCTGAATTAATATGGTAAGTGCAAATGTATGTGGGTGTGGACACCGTACAGGTGTGGACACAATACAGGTGTGGACACCGTAATACAAGTGTGGACACAATACAGGTATGGATACAATGATATAATCATCAAGAAATAACTTTTCACAAGGGTTCCAGTGAAAATATTCTGTAGACATCATACAATAAAACTCATCCGTTTTCGACCTCTTTGATAATTTACACAAAAAATTATAGAAATGTTGGGGAAAAAACATCTCAAGGGAATTACAATGAAAACCATGTTTCTCTGCCACAGCTTATTTTTACAATATATATCCTCTGATTATTTCTATGAAAAATTGTCAAAAAAATTGAATCTTAAGTCAAAGTCAAATTATCTCCCGTTTATGGTTTTGGCCAATTATTATATTCCTTCATAATGTCATTCCTTTGTGTAAAGTTTCATTAAGGGCATATCCAATAGTTTTAGGGGAGATGATACAAAACGCATAAGAAGGCAATGTTTTCCGGGAATATGACGTTGAAAAAATGTAACGTCACAAAGTAATTCCCATTGTTTTCGAAGAAAGTTAATTTTTACCTTCCACTTTGGCGAACTCGGTGACCTATACTGTTTTTGAAAATTTTGAGCAGCATATTATTAGATGTATACAATATCAAAATTTCATAAAATCAACAATATGAGAAACTTTTAAAATATTGTAAATTTGAATTTGAAATGGAACATTTTATGCCACTTTTACCGTTAATAGTGATACATATTTGGTGATTAAGAGAACTAGAACATAATTTATCATGCCAAATTTATTTTTCTGATGCTCTTTAAAACATTGACTTTGTTTTTCAGTTGCTTTAGCGACACTTTTGGCAGATTTGTTTCTTTATTCGTATGAAGCCAGGTTCATACAAGGGCTAGTTAAGAAAAAATACAACAAGCTGGCCAAATCCGTTATATAGATGATGTTCTTTCGATTTAAGGATAACCTTCATCTTATATACCCAAATGAACTCGAAATTAAAGAGACCACTGATACACTATCATCAGCATCATACCTGGACCTATACCTCTACATTGACAACTCTGGACATCTGAAAACAAAACTTTACGACAAGCNTGATGGTTTCGATTTTCCAACAGTGAACTTCCCGTTTTTGAGCAGTAATATTCCCACTTCTCCGGCATATGGCGTGTACGTTTCACAACTCATTCGCTATTGCCGTGGCTGTAGTTTGTACAGCGATTTTGTCAACAGAGCGAAATTACTGTCTCAAAAACTTATACATCAAGGGTATGTTCAGTCACTGTTGCAATTGTCACTTAGAAGTTTTACGGTCGTCACCACGATTTGACAGACCATTACAATGTTTCTGTTTCACAAATGAGAACAGATATCTTTGGGTAGATCCAGAGTTTGTTTCTCGACAGACTAACACCGACTGTGACAAAATCGGACTTTTCACTGGCAGTGTGACGGGTGACACGCGTGGAGCAGATCATGCCTACCCTTCCGGAGCACCTGATGATACCTCAGTTTTTATAGGGGTTCACACTGCTAGGGCTTTAGTTTTGTGGCGTTTTTGTTCATTTTTTTATTTTGTTGTGTCTTTGTCATGCTGTCTCAATTCGTGTTGCTGTGAATTGCCGTGATTTTGGATTTGTGATTTTGGAATTTCCCCTTTCCTCGTTCTTGCTTCGGTATTCGTTTGCCGATGTATTCTTCATAATTTTTCAAACTAGAACTTGATTTTTCTTGGATATACGGAAAAATGAGCAATGTTTAACCATAAATTCCATGGAAACAAGATCGGCGACCAAATATTTTCTTAACATTTTTAGAATCCTCGGTATTTGTTTTACAACATATCTAAAAATTGTGATATTTACAATATAACATGAAACTGTTGGATATGCCCTTAAAACCCTTTAAGTTGTATAAAATAAGTTGCGCTTACGAGGCAATCTGTGCAGATGGAATTAACAAAAAGTCGACGTTGAATTATGTCCCCTTCTTGGTTTTGGACAATAATTATATTCCGTCATGCACATCTCCATATAATGGCCTTCCTTTTTTGTAAAGTCTCATCAAACTCCTTCAATTGGTTTATAAGGAGTTGCGCTTACGAGGTATCTATGCAGATGGAATTAATGAAAACTCAAAATCTAATTTTCTCCCCTTCCTTAATAATGATATTCCTTCATGCACATCTCCATATAGTGTCTTTCCTTTGTGTAAAGTTTCATTAAAATTTCTATATTGGTTTAAGAGTAGTTGCGCTTACAAGAAAAGTGGACAGACAGACAGACAGACGGACGGACAGACAAAAAGAAAGACATGGTGATTCCTATATACCCCCCTAAACTTCGTTTGCGGGGGGATAATGACAAAATAGAAACATTGATGTAGCGTTGTTCAAAAGGAGTAGAGCCACAAAGGACCAAAAATGGCCCAGGATTTTGACCAAAATTTAATTGTCACATATTAATGTTAATAGGTCACCATTTCCATCCTTATGTATCGAACGTTTCGTATGTGTTTCGTACTCGCATTTCGATGACGTCATAATGGGTTATGACGTTTGCCGTTTACGCAAGTATGGAGATTTTGAGAAAGATGGGTATATTTCCAACATATTTTCTCGAATTTCAGTTTGGCCGCACCCTTCGACCAAAATATTTTTATCTTCAATGAATGGAAAACAATAATAAAAGTAAATTCCAATGAGTATATTTTGGTCGGAGGCTGCGGCCACTTCGAAAATTTAACTTTTTGAAACTTCCATGAACGGCGGAACACACAAGAAAGTAAATTTCTGAACATTGTATTAGTCGTTTGACCGAAAACTCCAGATTGATAGCATCTAAAAAGATGTGTATATTTCTTCAAAATACGAAGTGCCAAATGATTGAATGAAATTCATGTCTAAAATGCGGTTTTTAAAGAAATCTATCTACGTTTTTATGTATACTGGAGTGTAATGAATTACACTTGTCTCCTGTTTTCTTTTTCCTTTTTACCAACTTAGTGCATTTTTCTAATATTGTATATGGTAATATGGAACCAGTTTGTCACGCTTTTCTATGTAATTATATATCACAGTTACTTTATTTTTAGTGTAGCTATATTAAACTACATGTATACACTTGTGTACATAGTATAATTTCGAGTGACTGTGTGTTTAACAAATTAAATTTGGTTATGCGATATGGGAACGAACCGAGCTTATGTATGCAGAAATTCCGAGACTGAATAAATAAAATATAGATTACATATTTAAAGGCAAATGGAATCTAACATTTACTAATACAAAATACAAAAAATGTATGTGGCCTATTACGGGCGAAAGAATGCACAACTTGCATAAGTTCCAGTTAGTATTAATTGTCAGTTAACGGCTCAGAGTAGAATTGGAATATATGGAATGTCTAGAAACAAAATCTGTATCTTTCTAGGCGTTTGCTCTAACCACTGCTGGATAGACTGAAACAACACAACTGACTAAAAACTATACTGCCAAAAATTGTTAATTTCGAAGTAAATGAAATGCCGTATTAAATATTTTAATTCTCACACTTGAAAAAAAAACACACCACATGATAATGTTTTTAAGTACATCCTTTTCAACTTGTGCATTCCTACAAATCCGCTAGATCAATTCTATTACTGGTTTCTAACGGATATACTGTCCACAGCTAAAAAATCAAGAAACATAGAAACAGTGGGTACGATACTGGTTTTGTCATGGGACAGTATAATTTCCAGCAGGAGCCGAAACCGCGAGCATTTTCCGACTACCAATTTCTAGTATATTGTGTCTCTCATTTTTGTCTCAAGTTTGTTGTCATTCTGTTAATTATCTTCCAAATTCTTCGGGTTTTATACTTTATTTTCATTCTCATCAGTTTCCAGAAAAGTAAGGGACATAGTTTGGTATAAATTTAATCTCCGCCATGCGGATTTTAAGCCGTATTTCAGATTGATGCAACATGACAAAATGTCTAAAATAATGTATCATTTGTTTATCGATTTCAAACTATTCTTTGTCGTGTAGTTTTTATTTTGTTATAAATCTGTGCGTTCACTAGTGTCAGACATAGAATAATTGATAAGGCCTTGTTCAGATTAAGCAATGTCAATTATAAAACTAAGATACCTAAATCAAACCAATGTAGGTGTACTGTATTAATATCAGAGGATTAGAGACTATAAAATACATCTAGAAGACCTGAATTCTGATTTAAGCATACCTTTAACTATAAACCAGCTCCTACGAAAACCGTTTATACATAACTTTACGAATTAAAGCCAGATTTTCACAATTTTCATGCAGAATTTAAAATTCGATATTTTTATAGTTTTCATGAACAAGTGCAAATATAGCCACAATGTAGAGGAAAAACTAAATGTATAATATTTGATGACAATTGTAACTGTTTCCCCAATAATAATGGAAACTGATAATGACGATATATATAACAACAGTCAATTTTGAAGTTCATTGTTCAACTTTTAACTTTTCATCTGCGAAAATGGGTTAATCCCGTACTCAAATATTTTTCTGTTTTTTGAAACTAATTTACTTTGGCTAATAGTGTAATTTTGACATATTTTTGTTAATGATGGGGTTTACAGCTGGACAGTACTGTCATTCCAAATAAAGCGAGTAACTTCCGTAACACATATTAATGCAATGTATAAGTTTTGACACTACCTACAAAAAAATTTCAAAAACTTAATTTTTAGTGTTTATCCCAAGTTTAGTTTAAAAATAGTTTATTGCATTGAAATACAATAGGATTTAGCATCAGTCATACCAATTGAAATATACCTTTCTTTACCGCAGAAATTTATGACAGCATGGTAGATATACACATACAAAACGCAACTTTTAACATTGGAATATCTGAAATAAGTATACATTTATGAAAACTAGAAAAAGGTGATCTGCTCATCACAAAAGATATCAGCGCCCATAGGCAATCATAGTATTTGCAAGAATTTTCTCACAAAGCTAAGTGAAGTCATCATCCGGAAACCATAAAATTTAGATTTTGTCTAAATCAAGGGCAATAACTCTGGAACGCAAAATCTGATCACGGTCAAAATCAAACTTGACCTGTATTTTATGAATAGAAACATTATCTCAAAATATTAAAACTTCCCTTCAAAGCATCCTGAAACGAAAATGTGACTGACAGACGGACGGACAAAATGGTTCTATATACCCCACCTTTGGCAGAGGTATAAAAAGAGTATAGATGGATATAAAAGCTAGCATATATCACATGAAAAGATTTGTTTGTCTTATGAAAGTACACATGTCTACTAAAATATTCAATTCGTTTTATCACTCAGATTGTCATTACTAATTTTGGCATAATGTTCACTTCTTTGAATTTGAAAACAGTTGACATCTAAGAAGGAAATGAAAAGCATCCCCATAAGGACCACCACAGGGGCAATCTTGGTAGTGGTAGTTTGAAATATAAATGGTTGCCATGGTGGTTTTCAGAGCACTACATTAATGTCTCCATCTGGCGTGAAGTATATTTAGTTTTCTGTCATCCTCATTATAATTAATTTGTGCTGAAATCAAAATTGATTTGAAGTTTTGCTTTAGCAACGAAAGTAAACAATACCTTCAGCTTTCATGGCTTAAGTTATTCCAAAGGTTTAAAAGTTTACAGTAGACGGCATGAAGGATATTTCAGTAACTTTTAGCCCGCATATTGATATGACATTTATAATTATCATTATTTCTGAGCGTGTATTGGTTTACAGAGAACTACATTTTTGTTGTATTGACCAATGGGTAGCCAAAGTTAGCGGAGTTATAGAGATTTGCACCAGAAAGATTCTCATTAGTTTTAAACATAATTTACAAAAAGGTATATAAATATACATGCATATATATTGCATGTTTCCAAATAAAATTGGTTTTTCGTACCAGGACCGAAATCAAAATACTGAAAGTGTTTGCAGGTGGAAAAGTGACACATCCGCTTCTTTTACATCCTTTGTGGCATCACCTTGTACTTTTGGTATAGAACTTTTTTTATTGCGAAATACAAAGTTTGGTTGCTTTCCTATGAGCTGAGACAATTTTTTCATGACTTCAATTGCATTCGCTACACTACTTGAATGTATTGTCCAAGTTTTTGATCATAATGTGTTCAGTCGGCATGCATTGTTTGGGAGATTATTAAACACAATGCAGCCGAAGTTTTCTTTTCCTCAACTTTCTCCGTTTTCATGGCAACAATACGTGGTCTAACATGTAATTTATGTTTGAACTGGACTTTAACTTAATTGTGAGATTTTCTGACATTTCTGTCAATTCTTTTATTATTCTTCCTTTGCACATGATTTTGTATATGCTTTAAGAACATATGGAATACACAAAGGCGTTTGACACAAATTTGTCCGTTGCTAAGGTTACGGTACAATAGTTGTATCGGAATTGACTTACTGGACCAAAGTGTTAGTAAACTTTTTGATCCACTTTGGTTATTCGGCATGCTGGATTTAAGAGATAACTGTTTAACTTGGTAGCACTTTGAATGCAAAAAATACGTTTTTTTCACAAGATTGCCCGTTGCTATGGCACCATTATGACAATCGTCAAGAATTCTACCACTTAACTTGCTATTAAATCCTTTGTAAACATTTTACCCATTTTCTGTCAATCAGCATGCATGTTTTGCGAGAAAATATTTATGAAATAACATCTTTAATAAGCATTCTATACCTTTTTGGGTAATAAAATAGCAGTTACTATGGCAACGAGAGAACCAATAACATAAAGATTTGTCATTTATGTTCGAAACAATTGAAATGCATTGTATGTAGCAATATATTCGATTTTTATAGCAGTTGAATTAAATGGAAAGAAGAGAATTCAAGGTGTAGATTCAAACTATAAAAAA